>JXXA01011991.1:0-17437 GCA_000956255.1 Anopheles punctulatus | reverse complement strand
CCGGAAGCTTTCAATCGAAATCAATCAGCAAAAATCATCAAGCAGAGGTTGGATTGCATGCGGCACGAATTAGCAACGATACGCAATCGATCGCAGCAAGTGGAACACAAATGCGCACTTGGCATTTATTGGATGGCGGAAAGGCGCGGAAGACCATCGGTCATACTGGCAGTAGTGACGTTAGCGTGGTGATTCATTGGACCCTGTGCAGGAGCGACGCACTGCTTCAAATGGAATGCGACCATCAATAGCGTCATCAATGTCATGGATTGTGTCCATCGCTGTACAACAGCGTGTGTGATCTATTTCGATCGATTGACACTTATTTGTTTACCTGCATGCGCCATGGGGGCACGATGGCGAGACGATATGTACACCCTATTCTACCCCCCCAAATGTGACAGGGGCACGGCCTCCCGTACCGATCGATCGATCGATCGAATTACACACGGCTCGATAAATCATTGCGAAGGGTTAGTGCCATTAACGTGCCAGTTTGGAAGCCCGAGTGGGACTGGTTGTATGTACAGGCGCAGCTTTCGCGACGCTAATTCGTTCGCATAAAACCATCGCGTCTTAAACACTTCGACGTGCGCTCGTGCGTCATCTTTACCCTCGGTGAGCTTTCCTACGTTTTCGCCTCTCTTCCGGTGCGCTCGGTAGAAGCGAAAGAAAAGCCTCGGTAGTCACTGATACAGACCCGGGGCGTAAAAATGATATTCCGTGCTCCGCTTGTGCGCTGACCTCGAAATTAAGCGATTTGAAAAATTGACCCACAGACCTCCAAACGCACACACGCGCGCGCGCGCCGCATCCAGAAAGTGTGGCTCCGAGTTTGAAATGATGCGAGATGCTTATTAGCGAGCGCCCACCCCAGCCAAATAGCTGCTGGTACTAGCTTCGCCGAAGCTAGGTGGGCCCCATTGACTTACGCATAATCTTTGCTAAACAGCTCAATTTATGTCCGACGTACCGTGTAGACGCACTAGGCGCCTTAACCTCTTTTCGCCGCTCGGTTTTACGTTCGGCAAACGGTGCGGCGCTTTTGCCAAACCATTCCAATTACGGTGGAAAACCTGCAGACTGCCAAGAGAAGATGTATCTTCTCACCTTTCGTCCACGGTCGCCGGTAAACAATTGCGCGTTAATGAGCTTCCCAATGCCCTCGACGATGACGCGCGGCGTATTGCGTGCGAGAGTACGCCAGTTCAGCAGAGGAGAGAAACCACGTGATAGCTGCGGTGGATGCGTCGCTGTACGTGGATGATGTAGTTACTCGAAGGTCAGTTGGATAATTCTGCAATCTATGGAACAACGCAAGCAATGTGAACCGACGCCGGCTCCGTTGGCCTTAACTTCGTGCGCCCAGTGCAACGGACTCCGGAGCGATGGAGCGTTCGCCGCACAGCAAAGTGTGCGCTTCTTTCATCTTTCTTTCGGCGTCTAATCAGGGTCAGCGATTGCAATTGTGCGTGCAATTGCGTTGTGCATGCGTTCCATTGCACCGTCCGCTAGATGCACCCGTACATACCAACGGCGCTAATTACTGCGCCGTTCGATTTGCGGCGACCTAGTCCGATCGGATCTTGCTAGTAGTGCATCGGACTGTCGGTTTTAATGAACCGTTTTTCGGTCCATTCTTGGACCATCGAGAGTTCTGAATGAATCGGGGCTAATGAATACCAGGTAAAGCGATAAAGTCTCATGTTCCAAGTCTCCATATTAGTTGCTAACCGTTGTTAGACCGTTCTTACGACGAAACTTCATTACATCGAGTGTCCCCATACCGTCCGTCTCTCGAGGCAAGCTGGTGTCGCAACGTGCCAGTAAGCGCGATTTGATTGATTATTAATTCACACGGCACGAAGTTCCCGCGTCGTCGTCTCCAGACTCTAGGCGCGAGGCGTTGGATTGTGCAAAATGCGGTGCTTATTTGCATGTGCAGTGGTCACGTTTTAAATCGGAACGTATTTTTGTTCTGCAAGTTTGTTCGCACCGCTTTGTATCGCGAAGACCGGAGCCGGAGACGCTCGAACATTTATATCGAACACATGCTCACGCGTGTTTCTTATAAAGCTCCATAGATCGCAATGCGGTTGAAGTGGTTTTTTTTTCGTTGCTCGTTTATGGACGGTGTTACACAATTTGGTCCCCAATGGTAGAAGTTAAAGTTGTGTGACAAGCGTGTTTTATAGAGCGACCCTAAACTCAAGATACAAGGGAGAGGTTAGTTTCTTTTGCACAAAGTCCCAAGTTTTGCATCACACACATTTTTTCACAAAATCGTGATACTCGCGAACAGACCTCGAACATTGTGGAGACTCTCCTTCCATCGTAGTCAGCTAGCGTTGACGGTTGAAGGTCATTGCCGTGACGACGAACAAAAAAAAACGTATTTGGAGCTGCAGCTATCGACTAAACAAACCGGACACACTATACTTCCGTCGCAATTCGTCGCTACTAGCGCTTATGGTTTGTTGTGCCCATGCAGTAGATGGTGAAGTGATGAACTTTTAACTCCCAGTAGGTAGTTTCTTTGAAAAATATGAAACAAATTTACGCTAGCTTTAAAAGCCCGCTGTCATAAATATAATGTGTTCAAGCGCAACGTGTCCAACGGAACGTTTCGTCTTTCCTACTTTCGTTTACACTGAACGGCTGGACGTGATATCGATTCACGTGACAGCGTCCTTTCTCTTTCAGACGTTCATGTGTTGACACGCCACTGTGACGACGTCGTGGACGACGTGTTCCAGCACGTGCTCGAGGCACTGAGCAACCAAGCAGTGTCGGGGGTGTCCACACGGTGCTTTATTAATAATTAGGCTACTTTCACTCTGCTCACTTTGCCGCTACCCCATCCACACCACGTGTAATGGCCAGTCCTGTCCGCAGTTGGTATCAATTCGACCATATGTGCAGCATATGTCGTTTTGAGTAATTTTGTCAGTGGTCAGTTCGTATGTGTTTTTTTTTTGTTTGTTTCAGACAAAAACCTTGTGGAAGGTTGAACCGAACTCGTTCGTATTGCTTGGAAGCTGAGATCCTTTTTGGAGTGTTCCAACACCACTCGCTTACACTCGCGTCGCCTACTAGAGACGTCCGCTAACTGTCAATGTCATTGCCGCACGGTGGCTGAGAGACGTTCGTTGACGTTTCCGTTCATTGACGTTTCTGGTGGCAGTTGTTTTTTTCTTCATAGTATTGGTGGTGCCGGTAAGAAAGGAGTAGAAACAGGCTTCAGTGAATGACCCGCTCGAGGTAATCAGCTGCTCCGGTGCGAAACACGCTTATCTGCCCCGGAGTGTATGTTTTTTTGTTGCTGTTGTTGTTGTTGTGCACAAACTCACCTGCTCCATCAGCGGATCCTCTCTCGATCGATCGACGGTCGGTGAATCCGGATCTGCAGTAAAAGGTCTTTGGGTGGACAAAACCAACAAGAAAAAACACGCTGTATGCGCTGTATCCGTTATCCGTTGGATGACATTGAATGTGTTGTTTTGTTGTTGTTCGTACCGGTTGCTGTAAGAGTAACCGTGCCCGAGTTAAGGCAAAACACACACAAAAAAAAAAGCAAGATATCAAGCGTCCGTCCGTGCGGTGTATGCGCGAATTGACTCCATTTACCGCGGTTGCTATTCAGGACGCGTACCGTGCCAGTGTTTGAAAGTTCAAGGGTAACTATTTGGATCGCCGTTTGCGTGCAGTGGGGTTGGGAAAACGGGAATGCGTTCTTGCGTTTCCTCTTCACCGTAGCAGAAAAGGGAAGGTGAATGAAGGTACAAGTAGTTGCGTATGGGTTGCAACCGTACCAGCGGGTGGTACGCCACCCCGCCGTAAGGGAAGTTTTGCTTCGCTATTGTTTTGTAAACAAACAAGCAACCGAACGGGGACTCAAAAAATCGATTTGAAATGTTAATCGATAAAAAGAAAATGCGCTCATTTTGTTGTTGTTGATTTCTTGTGATACTAACATTTCTAATTACCGATGCAATCAGCTACTCATTGTGCTGTGGAGAATAGAGAATCAAACAGTAAATAATAAAAAATAATAAAAATAGTAAAATAATAATAACATTCCAAATCCCTCAATTGCATCATTTTCAAAACCAAATTTTATACCGAAATTTAAAAAAATCCTAACAACCAAACTTATACAGTCTTTTTGAGAACTTCCTTTAACGATTTTGGAATAATAAGCGAAACGGAAGTTGCGTTAAAACTGAACTTTAACGTTCAATTAACTATACAATTTGAGATCAGTTTGTACAGAACGGTTGATGCGTTATTTAAGGATGCAACTGTCATTATTATCACATCCTAAGTGAATGATGTTCGTTTACGTTCTTTTAATTTTTTTTTGATTATTGTATAACATCAGTAAATACCTGAAAAAAAATCTGATTAAAATTGGATGAAATGTAGTAAGTTAAGGAATGTTAAGGAACTAAAATTAAATTTCAAGTCAACTGTGCACACATTTAATAATTACTGATCGTTTCATGTTCTGAAACATTTTATTTTCATTCATTTTATGTTTAGCCTGTTTAAACCAATGCCTAGGGCAGAAAATTAGGAAGACAAACATTGTAAGTCGCAAAGCACAAAAACCATAAATGGGTGTCTAATTTCGAGACGAAATTGCTGGCGAGTAGATTCCATTGTAACGTTTCTATTAAATGTTGAAGGTGATCGATGGCCAACGTGCCCGAAGCAGCGATGCGCTATGAGCGTACCGTACCGTACCGATGAATGAATCAATCGATTCGCCTACCACGCCAGACTTTGTTTGGTCAGACGACCGGAATTCAACACATCGTTGAATATGACGCGCGTGCTGTGGACCGTGGGAGCACGTGTAGCAAACACCGTTCGAGCACAACGCAGCGATTTAAGATGGATCAAGGGTTGAAACAGGTTGTTATTTTATTTGAATTCCTACGTTCTTTTGTGCCAACATACAGCGCACCCGGGGGATAAAGCTCCTGCCGCCGAGAACAAAGCGTCAGATTTTGATGGAACAAAAATAAAAGTTATGACTAATAAATGTGTCAGCCCGTTTGCATGCGCCGCGGCTGCAGTTGGCCGACGGGTGGCGGGATCGCCACCGTAATCAACGCCTTCGGTACTTCCGACACCTGGCTGTAGTATGGTAGTGACTAAACGAAACGGGTGTAAGTTTACCGTATCACGCACCATTCCCCCTCCGCACTCAAACACGCCATCAACATCCGTTAATGCTGCGCTGGTGTGCCACGGAGACACTGCGGCCACGGGCTTGGGACGTTGGGCTGGGTTGGGTGCATTCGATCTGATACGGGGATGTTATTTCAGACCGTTACTCCGGTGTCATAAATATGCTATTAGTTGCAGGTGTGTTATTTGAGCCACATGGTGAATTTCCCTGCATGCGCATGCCTGTTGAAGTACCAAAAGTCTGCGGGAAAATATACAGAAATTTCCTAATACTGCAAACAGACTATTTAAAAAATTGTTAGATTTGTTTTTTTTTTCTGGAAATCTTCTAATGTTCTCAAAATTGAACCATGAAACCGTGATCGTTATGGATTTCTAGCCCAGACGCTTCTAGTATTTTCTTAAATTAATCGATTAGAAACGGTTTGCGCCATGCTTCCGTTCAATGACAACTCGGCACCTTCTGCTCTTGAACTCAACCATGTAATTAAAAGTCTCCACCTGCTCCTTGAAAACTCACTCACTTTCGACACCTCAATGCTAATTTCGCAGTTTCGGAAAATTACTACCAGCAGCAACTCAAATCAAATTTTCACTTTTGTTTTTTTTTGTGTTTTTTCTTGAGCTTTATTTTCGTCACCCGTTATGTGTTTTTTTTCGCCTTTTCGAACACACCATCTGTCGATGGGTTGGGAAAGGCAGAATTTCAAATTCCATTAGCGAGTGAGCGCATCGAGCGGGTGAAAAGCGTCGATATTCGTGCGTCGATCAAACATGCCTAATTCGTGCACATTGCACCACCGCACGGTGGCGAAATTGAGAAAGCACCTCGTGACACCTCGGCCGGGTGCTGTTGCCGCAACGGAAACCTCGATGCAGCGGAAAAATTAACGGCAAGGTGAAAATCGTACCGATAGCAAATCAATCGAGCCGTCGAGCGCTCGCTTGTTTGTGCATGTGTATGGGGAAAAAAAGGGAAGAAGCAGAAGAAACCACTCTCCAAATAACCACGGAGAAAGCATTACTGTGCCGATATGTGGATGCATTTACGCGAAAATAGTGATTTGCCAAATGGATTTATAATAAGCTCCCCCCATCCCCCACCCCCCCACCTCTTGGCCTTTCCTTCCACCGGGTTGAGGAGGAAGCTGACGCAACTGTGCCGAACCAGAATGATCGATTTAATTTCCCCCCGTTGCTCGGCAAAACCAACACTTTTCGTGTGTTTGGTGTGCGAATTTTGAAAACATTTTTATCTGAAGCGATGTGTGTGATGTCTTTTTTTTTTAAATTAAAATCCTAAAACGAAATGATAGCGCTTTATTTAACAACTAACTAGTTGCATTAATAGTGACTCCGGGGAAATTAAATCCCGCATCGCATCGAGGTTGATGGATTTAAGGCACACGTCAAGTCGAACCAGTTTGAGGTATGTCTTAAGTGGTGTATGTGATTTCTCTGGCACGCGATGCTCCGCACCGCAACTGCACATCATTTGTCATCATCACGGATGCTAGGCTGAGGAAGAGGTAGAGTTTACCAAACCCTTTCCCCACAAATCGATACTACCCTCAGCATCAGCATCCACAGAGGAGTCGGATAATGATCATGCGTTCTCTTCTTTTTTCCCTGGCGGTACTGTTTTTTGTACACCTTTCTGCTCGTGCGTTAATGTGTGTTCTATTATTTCCGACCGCTGCTACCGGTTACACTGGAGCCACCCAAGAAAGGTGACTAATGAAGATATGTGTGTGTGTGTGTGGTTGAAGCGAAACAAACGTCTACTTAGCTCTGGTAACTAGATAGACAGAAGCAGGCCATCGGAGGTCTTTATATGCGGCACGAGCTGAAGGCAACTCATAGGCAGCTCAAAATTTTACGACTTGATCTCCGCCATCATCATAAACCGCCATGCATCGTAGTGTGCTTTGCCGATGGTTGAAACGTGGACCAACGTACTGAGCCAACTCGCACCGGAACGAGCATTGCTCGATGTAACCAATAACGAAGCTCACACGTTGTAGTGCAAGAGGAAGGATCTTTCAATTCTAACTCCGAACAAACTTTGTTGAAACAATTGTACTCAACACTTGAATCAACCCAACCACACACCATGCAGTGAGACACGCCTCAGTGCGCTGTAGAATAAAATGAAAATTACACACCCGAAAATGGAAAGCCGGTGAATAGGAGGAGAATGCCACCGGGTAGCACAACATACGCAACGGTGGGCAACGAAAGCAACTCGCGAAATATGGCGGCTATGGCGAAAACCTTAATGACCCGCTTCTGTCAACGCATTCAACGCGGCTGGGTGCTTAATTTTCCGCACCCTCATACGGTGTAGTGCGAAATTTTTGCCACCCCAATGTGAGCACCGTCGCTGATGGGCGGCTCGTGGGAGTGGAGATGTGGTGCCTATCCACCCGAACTAGATGAGTGTATTTCTCCTCGTTTAGTTTAGTGTTTGTTTTGTTTTTTTGTTTTTTCTCGTATACAACACGTACAATGTGTGGCCCCAATTACCTGGAGCCATCGTTTGTCATCATTTTCATACTAGGCCGACGGTAAAGAGCGGAACGAACAATCTAGATCCGCTCGAACCGATGCCGGCAACGGGTGTAACGTACGATGATCAGGAGGAGAATGAAACTTACCACCGTGAAGTTGTCCCCAAACGTTATTTGCGACGGTTTGTGTTACTTTTGTCGCGAAAGATTGTAAGAAAGAGACATTCCCAAGATGTCCCAAGCTTTTTGAGGGTCACTATCAGCCCCAACACCGGTACCGGTAGCTTTAGCGGTAATGAATGAACGTGTCAATGGCTCCGGAACAGCCCGCCCGATCGTGTTTCCAACATCCGGATCGGCTGTCCCTGGGTGCACACCTTTACAAGTAGTCCAGTCTCGCAACCGGTTGGCCAAACATTGACCGTTACGGTGAAGAAACGGGCGGGCCAATGTCGCTCGTTGTCGTCGCGCCTGTGGGTTAGGTTTAAGGTTGACGAATGTGTCTGCTCCCTGGCACCGAAGTCAGCAATCGATCGTGCACTGTTTAACATAACCACCTGCACAAGCTGATGGTCACCTCAGCTCCGAGTGAGAAGATGACAGTGAAAGTGAGAGGGAGAGAGGGCAGTGAAGTAAACGATCGATCGAACCTCGGCCGGTCGTCACTAATGGGTTGCGATTTACCCCACGACCGTGCCGTCTACGGTAAGGAAGATGTCGATCACGAAGATGGGAAACCATGATGGACATGGTGTAATGATGGTGGTTTTACTTTCGCACGGATGTAAGCAAATGTTACGCGATACGGAGCCGTCGTCATGGGAGATGAAAATTGACATAAGAGAAAATGGATTGCTTGGATCGGAGAGGAACGTCGTCCGATGATGGGTTGGCTTGACGGGGAAGGCGGTTATATTACAACCCCCCGTTCGATGCCGCGTGGTTGACGTTAAGTTAGTGTTTGTCGCAGCGGTTTTGATTCATCCGTGAGATACAATGTTAAAGAGCATTAGATGGTTTTAAGAGTAGAGCGTTTAATGAAGTTTTGTCTTTTTTTTTTTGTTTCGTCTACAGATTTCAACTCCTCGTAGTACCAACGGCGCACTTGGAGTTAAGCAAAGCGGACATCGGCTTGCGTACACTAGATGCGGTAGAAGAATGACCAGCACCTCACCTAGTGCTGCTGGATCGTATCTGAGAGTAGCGTGTCTGTGAACTGGCTGTGAGAAGCTTCATAGCCTGTTCCTATCTTCAACGCCACCAGGCCACAAACACACAAACACTGACAGCAGATGTTAGAACCAAAGTTCAATCGTAACCCGTCCAGAATGGCTAGAACTTTAGCGCTCGTGGCGCTAACCGCGTGCCTTACGCTACTCATCCAACCTCCTGTTGTCCGTGGCCGGGTGATCGTACGACGCCAGGCAGAAGAGCCGACAATAACTACCGTCCCAAGGGACGACGAGCAACCGACAACCAGCATCCCCGATGAGAACGATGTGAGCGGTAAGGTGGCAACAACTCCGCCCCGTCCAAACGATCGCTTCGAGCAGTTCCCGGCCGAAAGTCTAAATTCGGACGGCAGCTCTGTCGTTTCTGCGAGCGACGACAGCGACGACGAGGTCGCATCTTCCGTTTCCGAAACAGCCGAACAGCTGGCCAGTGGAACGGACGAGGAGGAGGAGCAGACCGGCCCAGTGACGACACTAGCACCGTCGTCGGGCGAAGAATCCAACGGAAGGGATTCATCTGCGGCGGGAGAAGAGGACAGTTCGAGTTCGTTATCCGCGGCAACGAATGAATCGCAATCGGCAAGCATGCAGCAATTGGACGCCGAAGACTCGACCGAGGCATCCGCCGTGGGCACGGAATCGTCCGCAATCAATGAGATTACCACTCCGGCACCGACAGCTGCGCCAGCCCGCGTGAATGAGGTGGGCTCGGAAGGAGAGAGCGTCAGCGATGGCAGCAGTGGTTCGTTCACTTCGTCCGAGTCGGAACCATCCGGTGAAGCCGGACAGATGGTAGAGCAGGAGTCCGCGGGCAACGAGACCGCCGCTACCACGGAGGTCAGAGTTGAGGAACAAAGCCAAGATGTTGCTTCGGCTGCTTCTGCTGCTTCTGCTGCTGATGATGATGATGATGAGGCTGCAGCGACAACGGCAACTGCGGTCCCTGAAGCCAACCCGGAGGCCGAAACATTAAGCCCTGCTGGCTCCGTTCCGATCGTGGACGAGGAGGAACGGTTCGACTTAAGTAGGTGAGTGAGCGCAAGAGGGCAGGCGAGCGTAAGGCACAGGCGCCGCACCGGGAGATAACAATGAGGCCTCGTTTTCGGCCAGGGCTCTAATGATCGATCGCACACGCCGCCCGTCTGCCGGCACGTCCTGCCAGATGGCTCGCCGCCTAATTCAGGGCAGGCTCCGCTCGTTTGCCACGGGAGGTGATGGGGAGCCGTAGCTTACGCTCCATGATTAAACAGCGACCACCACCGTTACCGCGGCCAGCTCGGTGCGTTCACGGGTTTGCCACGCGGCCGGCGAGAGCAACAACAATAATCGTCTAATTTCATTTCCGCATCGAAACCAATCGCGGATCGTTGAGCGCTTTCCCGCGTGCTCGCTCGCACCTCCGACGCTCGGTGTGGCCTCGATTCCCCCCCCCCCGGGGCTCTGCTTCTCGTGCAGTGAAAAAAAGAGAGAAAAAACACTGCCCCGGGAATGACGATAGAACGGCTGCTGGGCTGGGTGGACCGTACCACGAAAAACTAACAACCCCGCGTACAACGAGCCACTTGGCGCGATCGAAGCGAGTGCGAGAAAGCGGAACCCGAACGGGCGTTAGAAGAAAGCGGTGCCAGGAGTTTTCAATTTTCCTTCCTCTCCTGTACCACACACACACACACACAAAAAAAACCCGCCAGATTCGGATCTATTAAATCGACGCAGATAACCGAGCGGGCCACGCACTGCTCGTTCGCGTTTCTTTCTGAGTGCACTCTCCGATCGGGCCCGGCTGTTATCGCGCAACCCAGCCCGAGACGCCCAATTTCTCAATCACGCGCTGATTTTCCGACCAATTTTGCTTCCCCCGACACACTCGCGGTGCTTTCCTTATCCGAGCGTGCGCGCGTGCGCCCGCGTATGTGGAGCGGCTTTGCGGGAAGATCGCGAGGTTCGGTTGGGCAATCGAATCGATCCCGCAAAATTTACGTTTGGTAGCGCTACTTTTCGGAACCATGATCTTTGTTTGCAGATAGTGGTGGCGATCGATGGGTTCTGTTTTTTTTTTTTTGGCTGTTGCTCTTGCGTAGCTCGTGCATCCATTCCCGGAGCCATTCAAAGGCTAGCGAACCATCGGGCAGCAGCTACATTACATTAAGGTGGTGGCCCCTTATGATGAGGGGTTGAATTTGGCTGTGCATGCTTCCCGATCCCTTCCCCAATGCGCGGCCGCTTGTGTGCGGGGCGATAATTTTGGAAATTGAATAGACATTACGATAAAATTTAGCACAACACAATCAACCACAGATGCATCTTCGCTTGTGTGGTGGTGTGCTGTTTTCACTCATTTTTCTCGCATGCGTGTCGTTTTTCTTTTCCTTCCGTGCGCGATTTGTTCCTCGCACCCGGCAACGATTTTGTGGCACACTTTCGGGTGCGGTGGGAAAAACCCAAGCTAAAAACAAAACTAAAACTTTCCACCAACCGGCGAACCGGCGATGGACAGTGTTTGGGGAAAGCGCGGTTGTTCTTTTTTTTGTTGTTTTTTTATGGTCGATAAATCATCGATACGTGCGTATGTACGTGGATGTTGGAGGAAATGTGTGTGTGTTTTTTTTATGATAGTGCAATGTTAGTTTCACGTTTCCTTTACGCTTCAGTTGCACCCGATTTCGGGCGGGGCGGCTTTGCGTGTGATTGCACCGCGTGGTGGGCTAAAAGTGTGCCACCAATTATCGATTGCCCTTGATTTGTGTGAGATACGGGAAAGGATTGTTCTGATTATTCCGCTAATTGGATTAGTTTGGGTTTTGGTAACGATGGAATTTGGATATATTTTTATGTACCCATACACGCACACTCACGCTTGGAAAACAATCAACTTCTTCCGGAACGTAAAGTAAAGCATGCCAGATTGGACAGGATAAGTGTGCGATTGATTCAACGATTCAGGTCGTGTTGGCATATTAATTTATTCTCAAAATATAATTGTTTGAAAAATTGATTTTTTCTTTTGGAACGATCGTGACTAATCCGTTGAGAGTGAACTTTTTTTATTTCATTTTTATTTTCATCATTCATGAATTATTGTCGGATTCTTACTGGTTAATATCCAGAGGAGCCTGTTTAATAGATCATCAGAGCGATAGGTTTATGATGTTAAGAATAGGCAGCTGTTTGCAGACCCAATAATTCCATTGTTCGAACTCGACATTGTATAAAACTTATAATAATTTGTCTTGGAAGTCCTGTAAGAACTGTTGATGATGATTTGGTGTCCTTCGTCCTCATTTAAAAGCTCCAAAATTGAATCTTAGACGGTACCATCTGCATTTCTAGTTCAAAAAGTTCGATCATCAGTTCAATTTGCTTCCCCCACATCCTCCTCTTGCTATCGTTAATGTGCGATAAGTACCTCCGATGATCGGCACACTCATGCACGTTTACACTCTCCGCCGGCATGGCGTCGGACGCATCAGCTTTCTAACGCTTCACTCCAGCGGCCCTGTCATTATTGGGCAACCAGCCCTATCATTATGATTGAAAAAAATATCCCGAAAGTGCACGAAAAAGCGTGCCCGTTATGTGCATTTATCGGTAATGGCACCATTACCACGAGTGATCTGATTTCGCTGATCAAGCAGTGCCGATCGGAGCTGGAGCTGTGATATGGCTCCAAAATGCGCTAATAGCGCCCTTTTCACAGCGTTTTCCATTTTTTTTCTAATGTAATTTTCAAACGCGATTATGCTTATGTTCTTGACCTTCTTTTTCGTTCGTAGATACACGTCGCCGTCGAACTACTCGCAGGGTGGTGTGCGGTTGAACGATAGCTCTGCTAGCGGGGAAGAGTCTCGCGATGTGTTTGAGCAAGTGGGTACTACGGAGGATCCAACACCGGTTACCACTACGGTACCGGTGGTCGATGTCGCATCGGAAGACGTGTCGGTTGCTGAAGAAACCACGACCGGAGTAAACTCCACGGTCGAGCGTAACAGTTCCGTGTCCGTGGAGAGGACCCAGATCGAAACGATCGCCTACGAGGAGGCGGCAAACGAGGTTGAACGTAACCAAACGCAAACGCTAACGACGCGTGCGAAGAAGGGCAAATTCCTGGATCAGTTTAACGAGGAAACGACGGAGGATAACGATATTAATCTGCCGAATGGTGCCGCTTGGGCGTTGGCGGGAATGCGCATGGTGGAGCGGAAGCAATCGGACGCCGGGCAAACCGTGAGCGAAAGCACGGAAACGGTTCGAGACGATAGCGAGAACGTGGTGGCAAACAACACGCTCAAGCAGCTGATGGACTGGGCGATGATCATGCAGGAGGCCGACTTTGCGAACAGTTCGTTCGTCCGATCGACCGTGTCGTCCGACGAGCCGGCCGGTGCGGCCAAGGATAGACGAACGTACGCGAACAAGGTCCCGTCGGTGGAGGGTGGAGATGTGCTGAGCGAGGAAAACCGTCTGACGGCGGTCGTGACGGAGGTGGCACCAACGAAGGCGGGTGGTGAGGCTGGCGAGAGTGTGGCCACCGAGGCAGAGGAAACGAACGTTGTCGATACTACGTTCGTTCCGTCGACCGAGAAACCCGATCGCGATGGACAGGATTTGGAAGATTTCAAGTTCGAAGAACGTTCGACAGCCGGTAGCAGCACTACGGTGGCGAACGAGGTTGGCGGCAGTAGCGAGGGTGGGAATGTGGTGGCTACCACCACCAGACGCACCTATCAGGTTAGCGAGAATGTAGACGAAAGTGAAGTGACGACAGGGATGCGTAATACACCGGGAGTTCGAGCCACAACCAGCACAACGCAGCGGGCGGACGTGAGCACCGCGTTCGGGATGTTCGAGGACGTACCGGTGACGACGTACTCTCCGGCGGCACCGATCCTGCGTCGCACGGAACAGACGACGCCACCGATCCCACTCACGACGATGATCACACGCATGATCAGCACGATGCCCGTGCGACGTCCCATCACCATGTCGCAGGACTTTGTCGCTTTCACTACAACCGATCTGCCGGCGAAGGAGTTCACAAGCACGGACGCCAGCACGACGACCGGTTCTGCCAGTGGACCAAGCAGCGAGCTCCCGGCGGTGCAGGATAGCTTCGATACGAAGCCACTGGACGAGGAGTCAACCGAATCGTCGGAAGTGAGTCTCAATTTGCTGAATCGCACGGAGGAGAAGCTGCAACTGGCAACCACGACCGCTGCCAGCGTGACTACGCTCGTACCGACGCTGTCCAGCGTGACGCTGACCAACAATGTCGAGCTGGATGATTCGTCCGCGGGTGAAAGCTTGCTCGGACAGGCTAGCGTCACTACGGAACGTGCCGAACCACCCCAGATGACGACGGACGAGGTGGCCGAGGATGGTGGTAAGGTTCCGATTGTGCTGGAGGACAAACACGTGTACGACACGGTTTCTACAACGATCGTCGCACCGTCCACCACACCGACGACGACGACAACGTCCGCGCCAGCGCCCACAACGGAGCAGCTCGGTACGGCCGCATCCAATGGCGTGTCGGCGGAAGCCTACACCACCCGCCGTACGATCGATCGTTCCATGACGACGACCGAACTGTCCGAGGAGGAATCCGTCACCGAGGAAGATTACATCGAGCTGAACAACGTGCCCGCAACGAGCGGCACCAATCAGGCGCAGGGAGAACCGAAACCGACCGGCACGGCCGAGCAGACAGTCAACAGGCAGGACAGTGCGAACGGCACGACGGAACAATCGCAGGGCGAACCGGCGGAGGAAGCGGACAACAGTGTGGTTGTGGCCGTGGTAGCGAGCATCGTGAGCGTCATCGTCGTGCTGCTGCTGATTGCGGCTTTCGTAAGTATTCCCGAAGGCGGTTGACAAGTGGAACCTGTCGCTACTACTACTGGCCCGTGTCCCACAGCGATGCGGAAGTATGAATGAGTCGAGCTAGTGTGTGTGTGCGCGAATGGGCTCGTGTGGATACTTCTTTCAATCTGGGTTGCTGTTTTGCTGTAGGGACGGTATTAATGATTGTTCTGTTGGTTGCAATCGGGGAAGTGTACGTACTCCCTCCGTTGTGTGATACAAACATTATCTTATATATTAAATAGATATTTATTTTAAATTTGTTTAACACACAACGTATGATCGTTTACTGATCTGAACCATCTAAACACCTAACATAGCTGCGTTTATTCTAAATAAGATCCTTTGTACTATTCTCCAATTCGCTCCACTATACCAAAATACTAACCTCCAAATTGTACACATTCTACCAATCTGGATATAGCCAACAAACGAAGCGGGTGAATGGACGTTGTTTTACGATTTTTAGATATTGGTTATAGTGTTTGAATTTGTAAGATATGGAAATAATGGAAGTTATTACCTCCCTCAATGTCCACAACTCGTTGGACATAAACTGAACATGAGCTGTCAGACGCTGATGGTCAGTTGCTTGCCACGATTCTCATCTCGTGGTTTGCGGAGTTTATCTACTACTGCGTTGCGTTTCCTCTCTTTCACTTGTTTGTTTGCTCGAGAATCAGAGTAGGTGTATGAACGAGTGCACATAGTGTAAATATTGGTTCCTAACCCCGCCGAACCGTGGACAGACAGGTGCACGCTTGCGCTGATCTAGATGTACTATCCACCGTTGCAGATCGTGTTCCGCAAGCGCCAGAACCAGGTGTCGTACGGTCAGCGCTGTCGGCCGGTCGGGCTCGATGCGTACAGCCTGGACAACGTGTCCGTGTACAACAGCGTCCGGCGCAAGGGCAATACGGCACGCATGTCCAAACGCTCGTACGGCAACTCGGCCTTCGAGGATCCGAACTTCAAAACCAACCCGCTCACGGTCGCCGAGCTGGCGAACATCATCCAGAACAAGACGGCCATTTACGACGAGTTTAAGGAGATCCCAAACGTGACGGCGCGGGCCGACGAGGTGCCGGAAGGTTGTGAGGATAAGAACCGGTAAGAGGGCGGAGGAGGACGTAGGGAAGGGAGCGCTGTGAAGGGAGATGAGATGGGTGGATGTTTCGCAACACACTAATGCGCTAATGCGTTTTGATACTGTCAATCCAAAGGTACGCCAATGTGGTTCCACTGCCGGAGACACGCGTTCATCTGAAGCGCGTTAACGACGACGAGAAAACGGAGTATATTAACGCTAACTTTGTGAAGGTAATGGTGTAGAATGTCGGGCTGATGTTTATCATTACGAGTGCTAGGTTCTTACACACTTCGTCCATCCACCAATAGGGCCCGAAAGACTCAGCTAGCTACTACATCGCCTGCCAAGCCCCGATGGAGAACACGATCAATGACTTCTGGCGCATGATCTGGGAGCAGAACTCGAAAGTTATCATCATGGCGACGGATCTGAGCGAGAACGGAGTGGAGAAGTGCGCCGAGTACTTGCCGCCATCGGTGGTGCTGGACAATAGCCGCACGTTTGGAGATTTCCAAGTGAGTTTTGTTGCTTGTAAGGTTTTGCCATTCCAAGAGCTGCCACTAATGCAAACACTTCCATTTCCATCGCTACAGCTTACGTTGAAAAATCGTGAAAATAAGGAGAAGTACACAATCTCGACGGTGCATATGCGCCACACGCCCAGCAACACTCTGCGCGAGATCATGCACTTCTGGTATCAGTGGCCCGATACGGGCGTTCCGATCGACGAGTCGTCCATCATCGGCATGCTGCTGGAGGCCCGCACCTACCTGAAGCTTTCCCCGTCGGAGTTGGCCGAGTTTGCCACGATCGCTGAGGAGACGGAGGAGGATTCGCCTAAATCGCCCAAATCGGCCGAGCAACAGAATGGTGGAGCCGTTGCCGCTGGAACTGACAGTACTAATGCTAGCAATAATAATAACAACAATAACAACAATGCGACTAGTAATGGAGTGCCGACCAAGGAAGCGGCCAGCATCGTAAGCAACGGTGGCACCATGGACAAGCACAAGTCACTGCAAAGAACTCAGGGGTAAGGGTTTTGCTGTTGTGGTTGGTGGAACTGAAGCTGGATTACTTACTGTGGTACCATTTTCCCCTTTTTCAGACCACTCACTGTACACTGTTCGCCGGGAACTGGCCGTACCGGGACGCTGGTGGCCTGCGACATTGCCCTGCGTCTGCTGGAGGTTCCACCACGAACGGTGGATCTGCCGCAGATTGTGTACTACGTACGACGCGGACGTGCCAGCGCGGTACGAACACGAGAGCAGTATGAACTGATCTATAGGGTAAGCGAACATGCCAGTTCTAGACCGTGTATTTATCCCACATACTAATGAACACGTTTTACGTCGTTCATCCTTTTTGCAGGTAGCTAACGTGTACGCAACCAAATTGACTGGACCGACAATAGAAACATAGGAAAGACTCATTTAAAATCAAGTATTGTGAGT
This sequence comes from Anopheles punctulatus, assembly GCA_000956255.1. Taxonomy (NCBI): domain Eukaryota; kingdom Metazoa; phylum Arthropoda; class Insecta; order Diptera; family Culicidae; genus Anopheles; species Anopheles punctulatus. Next base: position 93 of record JXXA01011991.1, on the reverse strand, counting down.
TGTGTTCGGCACACCTCGGAGCGGATGAGCCGAGGTCTATCGGTCTATCCTCCGCATACTCCGAACACTCGTTCGACTCGTTGAGGGAGCGAC
>JXXA01011988.1:0-12186 GCA_000956255.1 Anopheles punctulatus | reverse complement strand
CAATCAGACTTAGTTCAAAATGTTTGTTATGCATTCGCATACATTAAATTTTATGATAATACAAATGCTGCAAATGCTAAATTAAATTTTATGACAATTGACTGCAGCAAAGTTTCCAAGTAATTGTTTTAATTTCGTAATTGTTTTAATTTATGTGTTCTTGAAGTATTACTCCTTCCCAGCTTATGACTTCATCTAACGAAACGGTTGAGTATGCTCCGGTTAAGTTAAATATCCGTAGTCCGTATGTAAAATAAACTATTATTCTAGAATATGTACCTCACTGATGAGTACGATACACTCATAGTTTTAACTTATCCTTTATATCCCTGAAATAATAGGATTACTCACAAAGTACGAACGGAAAATAGTTTCTTACATTCAAATCTTCATCTGCACAGAAATTGAAAGAGAATGATGTTGATGCGACTCGAATAATCACGATCTTGCAAATCGCTCTATGGATTAAATTGTGATTGTAAGAAAAAGTATACTAAGAATTGCATTAGTTAGGATATTATCATCTAACTCCCTTTTAGCCAACTATCTTTCTAAATTCATTAACTTACTCACATTATTCATATTTGATTCTTCGTGGCGATTAGTGATTCTCTAAAATGAAAATACATAATCTTTTTTATTTTCTGCTGAAATTTTACCAACTCACACTTGAGCATCACAAATTATGGATTTCAAATCGCCTCCTAAATTACTTTTAGTGATCATAGTACGTAATCGGTTAATTCAAAAGCCATCCAAAAACGAATCTAAGGACTCTAACATCCGTGGTTTTACGCAGTTAAAAAAACTTCATCCGAAATCCGTTCCCATAATGGATTACACTTCTTCTTTCAGCAGCTAAAATTTTCCACCTTTTTGTAAAACTTTTCACTATTAGAGCTGGAAACGTCCGCGATATGATAGCGATTTTAAGACATAATATTTGTTGACGTTTCCCATCTTAGTTTCTTAGATTATTTTTAAAACGTATTTAGATTCTCCATAACGTATTCGTGCGTAGAATGCCGAGTGCAGAAAGTGAGGTATTCAATGAAAGAGACGAAGCAAGAGTTCTTGTTTTTTTCTTGGTGTAGAAGGTTTCGTTAAAATGATAAAAGAGTAGTTCAAATTTTATTGACGCGATGTGATCATGACGACAAAAAAAAAATAAACAAAAGCACAATGGTGAGTTAAAAAAACTGAAAGCAATTAATCTTCTCAGCAGTTTTTTTTTTAATAAACGAATCGCAATACATTTACGTCATAGACCTGAACCAACAGATAGCGTTTAATGGAAAAAACTGGTTTGATGCAAGATCACTTGCAGAAGTGTAACGTAATTTAATGGAGAAAAAAGATTGTTGTTTGTGCTGCTATTTTCGTGTTGAACTTAAATGAATGAACAAACAATACAAGCATGTGAGCTTATTTAGCGCCAGACGAGACGTGTGTGACACGTGTGTCAACAGTGGTTGTTGAATGAACTCCTATTACCAGTTGTGGCCCTCCTTTACCATACAAACATCACCAACAAACTGCACCGGAGAAGCCGCGGCTTCTTTCGCCATTTGCTCCAAAGCAGGCTGTAGCAGCTTCGATTCTGCAAAAATTTTCATTCGTGTTGAATCCGATGTGTTTCCATCAACTTCCTTCGTATGTTTCTGTAGTAAGCCTGTAGTAGGTGGCACCAATACATCATTAACGTTTTCGAATCATCATACAATGAGGCCATTATGAACGCACGCACTGAATACTGACGGTAGCGAAACCATTTATCGAGCCCCCAAATTTTGTACAAGATGCTGTACGATCAACTATTCAAACATATCTATTACGATGGTGAATCGTTTTGACTCAGTTGCTTTATAGCTGCCACAATGGTAACATTACACTTGTTCTCATTTCGTTCGATTCAGAAACGTGTTTTAGTGGTAGTCGGTGTAAGTCTATCGGTAGTTCTGTACTTCATACTGTCTTTCGATCGGAATGTCACGAAATCCGTTGAGCAAGTTAACCAACAACGACTCGACCATCTGCGGGCAACATGTGAACGCACCAACAACGCAGGAAGTACGTGAGAGAAAAAAAAATACAATACACAATGCACAAGACTAAATACATCCTAAATGTGCTGTTACTTTTACAGAATACACAATAGAGCCTGCGTTCTACATACATGTGAAGAACGAGAGCTTGCTGTACTGCTTGGTGTTTAAATCCGGTACAACTACCTGGTTCTACAACATTAACCGCTGGGCTGGCGTTAGTGAGGAGACCATTTTGGACGACAAAACAGACAACTTCAATATCGCTCGTCAAAAGTATCCGTACGAAATCCCGCGTGTGCTACTAACCAGCATGAAAAACACTTTCTCCTTCATCGTGGTCCGCGATCCTTTCGAGCGGCTGATAAGTGCCTACGAGGAGCGTTTGCTCGCGCAACTACACCCGTACTTCAAAAACCTTTCGCACCAAATTTACCAACGGTATCACAGCGATGGTAACAAGTTCGGTATTCCTTCCTTTCAAGACTTTGCCCGGTACGTGGTGGATCAATCGCAAAACAACCAACCGTCCGATCTTCACTGGCGTCCTATCAACGACCTATGTACTCCGTGCCTAGCTCGATATGACGCCATAATAAAAATGGAAACGTTCAAGCAGGATTTAGAGTACGTTAAAAACTGTACTCGCTTGCATGACAAAATTAAATCCGTGCAAATGAATCATTCGCGACGTGATCCGCTCGAGCGGCTAATAGAAAAGTACTTTTCTCAGTTATCAAAGCAACAGTTTGACGATCTTTATAACATTTATCGCATAGATTTCGAATTATTTCAATACTCACCAGAGAAGTACTTGCAGTATGTCAAAAAGGCATGACACATATATGTTAGTAGTCATAGTTAGTTACCAATAAAACACCCGACATTTTTGCTGCAAGCTGGTTTTATATAGTGTCAACTTTAAAAAAAAAACCTTTTTTCACAAGGATTACAATTAAAACTCACTTACTGTAACTAAATCTTTTATAGAAAAAAAAAATAAAGAGCTCCTAAATCAATCACAAATCAATAGAACGTACCAAGCGTGCAGTATACTTCTCCATTCCCTGGTTCAAAACGGAACAACAGTTCCTGTCGCGAGGTTCTTGAGGTGAAGGAGTTCGCATCAAATTTGAGGATAGATTTGACTATATCCATTCAACGGGCAATACTGACGTTTGTTATTGTTTTTAATGGCTTTCATTAAAACAGTTCTTCTGGAGTGACTGTCCTAGCAAAACCTTGCAAATTTAAGATTTAATTGCAAAATAGTAAACATTATTTATTTAATTAGTACATGCCATCACATAATAGTATTGAAACGATAAGACGTGTAATGAAACTCAACATCGTATAAGTTTAATTGAATATCTACATTTAATTACGTACCACCTTAGATTTGTTACAAAACCTACCGATCTAGACCAAAGCCTTAGGAATTTGGAAATACATTTCGGCAGAGTATCCAAACAGCTCGAAATCAATCTCATAGATAATGTACAGCATATCCAATTGCCTCTGAGTCAGCTGAGAGAAATACTTTGTGGCGAGATCGTTTACCGAATCTTTTCGTACGTGATTAACGTGAGCCAACCGCACGACTCCTTCCAGCCTGGCGGCTTTTACTAGCGTCTGCACATCACGCGCGTACGTTTCCATCTTTACTATAAAGTCGTACCTGGCCAAACATGGCGTGCATAGGTTGTTGATTGGACACCAGTGGATATCTAGCGCGAGGGTAGAGTTATTATATTCCACGTCATCGATGATGAACTGCACAAAATCACGGAACGAAATTTTGCCACCCTCATTCGGATGGTAGCGATTGTAAATAGCACGCGACAGACGCGAGTAGTACGCATTTTTCATACTAACAAGTCTATCCTCAAATGCACTTATTAACCGCTCGAACGGATGCCGCACGACGATAAACGAGAACGAATGCTCCATCGAATTCATGAGCGTGACGCGGTTTTCCTTCGGGTAGAACTTCCGCGCCAGAAACAGATTATCTACATGCATAATCTCGTAGTCGGTGAAACCTGCCCACGAGTTGAAGTTGTAAAACCATGAGCTTGTGCCAGCTTTGAAAACCAGGCAATAGAGCAAGCTATGGTTCTTACTGTGCAAGTAGAATGCAGGCTGTAGGTTGGTGTCTGTAACGACAATGTGGCACGGTAACTTGCTCGTTCTTATTTCGAACTTTCATCCACAAACGGTGCTACTTACGTCCACCATTATTCCGCCGTTTGCAAGCTTTCGCTAAATGGTCTAGTCGCCATTCATTGATATCTACAACCGATTCGCTTCCAAAGCGGGCACGAATCAGCTCGAAGTTGAGAAAGTAAATCAGCAGCATCATTATCACAAAACAGCCTGCGATGCTTTTCTGCACGTTGGATGTATTTAAAGTAAATAGTTGACATTTCATTCGTCTTTTAATTTTACGAAACAACCGACTACAGGTCGGCACTTTAAAATGGCTCAAGTCCTCACTAGTAACCATTTTCTTAACCGATTGTTTTGGCACGACTTTCCTCGTATGTCAACTCACGCTGCGATGAGAATGCAACAAATAATTTTGCTTACTAGCGATACTAGCTCATCTTTCTACAGCTGTGCATTAGTCGTCTGTCGGAAACCCGTGCATGTGGACAAACAAAACTTTTGTTTAAATGGTTGTTTATTGTTCTACCGTTTTCATTTTACGCCTTGCATAAGTTTCTTTACAAGCACGTGCCTGTAGCAACCAACAATTGAATCATTCAACGAAATTTGAAAAGCTCGTTCTACGTCATATCAAAAACAAATTTGCGAAGATTGAACAGCATTGTATACTGATTCGCACTGCCTTAGGATTGGTACACCCTCGTGTGGGGCACGCATCTTCCATACACCGTAGTTTACTTGTAGTATATACATTATCTGATCCAACTACCACTAAAAAACCCACAGTTATTATGTATTATCGCAACGCAACATTATTGCTACTATCACTACGTCAACCACGGCTTTGGTAATACTATTCAATATTTTCATAAGAACACAGAAAGTATGTTTATATTTACAGAACCCTGATTTATATAGCTTATCCTTGTAAAAAATGAGACGTTGAATTTAATATTTCAAATGTATTTAAGATAAAACATTTATTATTAAAAATATAAAAAAGTAACATGCTGTTTAAAAACATCCGCTCCAATTGATTTACACTTCCATCCGTTTTTTGTACTCTAAGACAAATTAATTGACCATGTGGGCCCGGAGAGACTGATAGGGCCCGCCTGGGGAGCAGAGTATCAATTGACGGCGATGATCTCGAGGTAGTAGAGGAGTTCTGCTAGCTCGGCACGATCATTACTTCGGACAACCGATTGTCCCATGGTCCTCTAGAGTTACGAGCCCTGGGTCATCCGGACAGAAGACGCAATGTCCTCCTTGTTTTCGAACGGAAGTTATTACGTATCATCTTCGGTGGAGTGTGTAAACAAGACGTGTAGAGAAGAAGAATCAACCACGGAGTAGCAGAGGTGTCATCCATAATCAAAAGAGTGATTTTTTACGTTATTTTGCGAATATTTAATGAATTGTATCATAAGTTGTATCCTTGAATCCAAAGAAAATTCTCAAATACACTATATTGAATCTAAATCATGTTAATCTATTTCATATGAAAAAGCTTCCGTATGTTAAGCTATGTCTGAGAAAAACAGTGAAAAACTTTTAAAATAGTTAAAATCTTCAGATTTGTGTTTTGTAGTTTTCAACTCTGTTTTTTGAAGAAAAAAAACAAACATTACTTTTGTCTGATGATAGGCAAGAAAACAAAGAAAAAAGCATTCAACATCGAATTGATTTAGAAGCTGTATTAGCGACTTTATATTTTGCTAGAATATATCAACTGTTTTCTTAATTAAAAAGTTATTAGTATTCTCAGTCGATAGCTACCCGTACTGTCGATGTAGTTGTAATTTTGATTGTGTGATTCAGTTAATATATTCGGAATATTCTGAAATATTTCAATTCGTTTCGGAACATTTCGAAACGTTTTGTTTGCAATGATAGAACATTTGTTGCTTGTCCAAATGTATGCTACCAAAGGCAACCGATAATTATATAATTCTGTTTAAACAATCATCACACAGCAACTACACAGATTGTGTATACAAAATAAATACATAATAATTCGCATGTGCTCGTTGCGACAGAACTTACCAATCGGCAATAGCATAGTGCTGGAGCTGATAATATAAACTAGAGAACGCGTATGACGGCAAGGAACCATACAAGCATGATGGAGCCTTGGCAGCTGCCACCTTAAAAAGAAAAAGAAGAATATGTCGATCTGAAAGGAAACACAAACGACATCTCCTCCCAGTGGTGTTTTTAATGGTAAGGTTAAATTGTGTTGTACAAATCATGATCACAACCGGGTTCTGGGGAATCACCCTATTAACATGCTGATTAAATTCATTTGAGAGGTATTTCGCTGAATATCGTGTGCTTCTGACACAAACTATTCTCCACTTTCTTGCAGCACTGGGCATTGTAGTGCACTGCAAACATGATGAATGCTTCGGAGGGCCACTGGGAACCCCTTGCCGAGATCTATCTATCACACCCGTTGGTGAAGGATAAGAAAAAGAGCATTTATTGTTTGTGCAGCCGTGTGTTCATCAAGAACTACTACGATGTTTACGTGTCCACCCTGGAACGAGGAGATTCCGTGCCCTTGATGTCATCGATGGATCCCGCAGCACAGGCAGAGCAGTCCAATACTCCGACAGCAATAAATACGGTGGATACCAAGGACTACGATAAAAATGTTCGAACCGATACACAACCTGCCGCAGCCCATGCTGAGGAAACGCTGGACGTGCTGGATCGCGCTGAGGTTGATGATGTGTTTATAGAAGAACCTTTAGTGAAGCAGCTAAGTTTCGGACGAGATGGCTCACGTAAAATGCCTTCCAAATGGGGTGATCGCGACCAAACTGGCACGACCAGTGACGTGAGCTGTTACTTCAGCGCTAGTGCAAGCCATTCCGATACGAACTATTGCAGTACGGACGAGCACGAACATGTGTTATACGCTCCAGGTGCTGGATCGCAAAATGTTCCGACGGGGATAACGAGTAACAGTGGTAACACTGCGCGAGGTTTCGTAACTTCCGGATTGCATTCGAGTGATAGTGGTGCCGATCTGTCTGAACGTATTCACGAACGAAAACTCTCGTTAAAAGATGAATTGCTCGAGGGTGCGAGAACAAGCGTGGATGAGACGGAACGTCAGCGTCGCGGTTGCACCGGACCGGTGTCGTCCGTGGCTTCGATGGAACGAAACAACAGTCTTCCAGAGGCGTTCGGACGCGAAGATTTGCACGAAGCCTGGGAAACATTTTGGAGCAAACACGGCGAAGCAATAATATGGGCATCGTGGATCGAAAAGTACAGCGACTATATCAATCCGGAGTATCTCGAATCCGGTGAGCAGGGAGAAGCGACGGGCACCAATACACCACATGATAAAAGTGAAGCAACGCCGGGGACAGCAACCGAGGTGGATAAAGATTTTTCCTTCGATAACGATGCCATGACAGCGGGGGCTAGTATGGAAATCGTTGTATCTGCCTGTTCACCCCACCCGTACACGAAAACATCCTATCAAACCGCCCATTGGCCGCTGCCTTTGAGCAGTGGTTCCGGCGATGAACTGCTCTGGAACACGCATCGTTCCGGTAGCGGTGAAAACGAAGCTCTCCTAAGTCCACGCTGTGATTCGGTTACGTCGAGTATACCGCTTACGATCGGTACCACTGATTCCATGACCAACGTAACGCGCATGACCATTTCAAGCTACGACTTTTGCAGCTCGAAGGTTAGCTCCGAGAGTTCCAACCTGTCCGAGAGTCTCAGCTCGGAAATTTCGAACGAAAGCTCGAACAGCTCGGACATGCTTGAGACGGAATACTTAGTCGGTGCGAATCAGTCGGCTGGCGCACCGCTACCAAACGACGACGACGAGGAAGCAGCGATGGATGGCGAGCAGTACTGGCAGATTCTCTGGCAGCAGCACTTCCAGGAGCTGTACGCCAAACATTACCATCACTTTATGGCAGATCATGCGCACGACGATCAAGCTGCCGGAAGCACAGGAGGTGGAAGTGGTGAACGCAGCACAAACGTAAAGTATCACAAGCGTAAGCGTAATAGCAATAATGGCTCACAATGGTGCGGTACCGATTCCTATCAGCTCCGTGTGGAGCAACAGTTACCGGAAATGGTGGCCGAGATGCGTTTATCTCAGAACGAAGAAAAGCGCTCGGAACCACATGATGGCAACGATACGAAAGATAGCAAAGATACGGAAAAAGGAACGCCAGCGGAACCGGTAGAGGACTTATCAGTAGTATTGCAAGCTTACGGCCTACCGACAGCGTTCGGTAAGCAAGCGCAATCTACACCAGGCGATGGAGATGATCGACCACCGAACGAAAAACCTGTCAATCTGAAACGTAGCCACGAAAGCGACAACGAAGAAACGCCCAAAGAACGCTTGAAAGCCGCGTTCGAGTTGATGGGATACTGTTTTTCCGATCCGGCGAATGAGACCGAATCGATCATAAACATCTCCGGCGAGGTTGTGTACCGGAAGAAGCACATTCGCTTGCACAACCGAGTGCTGAAGATGAAGCACCACAAACCCAAGCACACGTACTTCGATGATGATGGCAACGAACTGCAGGTTGCCGGTAGCGGTACCGACAAAACAGATGCGGTGGCCCCGGAAGCGCTGCTACTTCACACCTCCTCCGACGACGACGAGGCCAACCCGGGAGCAGTGGGCCGAGCTAGTGTACGTTCCAGCACAATCCTTGAGCATACCCAGCAGCCGCTCCCGGTACCGGTCGGCAAGGAGTCCGATTCGCTGGAGAGCGGAGAAGGTCCCGAAGCTGTTGAGGACGCGCCAGCAGCGACTGCTGCCACCATGCCGAACAGTGCGAAAAAGGAGAAGAAAAAGAAACGCAAAACCAAGTTCGTCGCAAGCCTTCCGGCTGACATCGCCAACGATCGCTCGCTGCTGAAGTATTGGTATAAACGATTTTCCTTGTTTTCCTTATTCGACTCCGGTATCCGGCTCGATCGTGAGTCCTGGTTTTCCGTAACACCGGAAAAGGTGGCCGCCCACACGGCGGAACGTTGTCGGGCGGACCTGATCGTCGACGCGTTCTGCGGTTGCGGTGGCAATGCAATCCAGTTTGCTCTCAGCTGCCAGCATGTGATCGCCATCGATATCGATCCGCGCAAGATCGAGATGGCCAAACACAACGCCACCGTGTACGGTGTGGCGGACCGGATAGATTTCATCGTCGGAGATTTTTTGCAGCTTACTGACCGCTTGCGGGCCGACGTAGTGTTCCTATCGCCACCGTGGGGTGGTCCGGGCTATCTAAAGGAGGAGGTGTACGATCTGGAGCAGTCACTGTTGCCGGTGCCGGCGACGCTGCTGATGGCAGCAGCACAACGCGTGAGTAAAAACGTTGCTCTCTACTTACCGCGCAATTCCAACACGCAGCAGCTGACGATGTTGGCCGGAGCGAACGGGGCCGTTGAGATAGAGCAGAACTTCCTAGATCGGAAACTGATCGCCCTAACCGCGTACTATGGCGATTTGATCAACGAATAGATCATTATGTTACGTGTTGTGGATAGGCACACTAAGCGCAAAGCTAAACGAAGAAGCGTATGAGGATAGCAGAAAGATAGAACAAATTTAAGAAGAGAGTGAAACGATTGAAACCGTTTTGCAACTGCATTCCACCATCTTAAACAGACTTACGGTTTGACTGACGGATCTTCCTGCAGTGAATATTTGCGTCATTTTCATTTCGTATAACTTTATCCTCACCACGTTCGGGTTCGGCTCAATAGTTCAATTCAACCGAATTTAATTATGAAACCTATAAAAAGCAAGTACGATATTGTTTTCCGCTATTAAATCAACAAAGACAGACAGAAATCTAAACTTTTTTTTCTAACGAATAGGCTCCACGACATTTTACAAACAACAAATGTGGCAACAAATTTAAACAAACATCACTACTAAATTGTTTAGCATTTAAATTAAGCTCACCCACAGACAGTCATTGTTGCTGCAGGTAAATTCGTCAGTTACACCCCATTATCGTTGTGCGTTCTATCAATAGAAATAGCAAAGGAAACACCAACAAGGCGACGCACAAACGCAACTAGGTACACCACAAATCCAAACCAGGCAGACAGACTCTTTCCGAATACGTTGGTTTGAGTATGTTCTATGACATCATTTACTGTAGCTGTACTGTAGGGCGCCAATAGTCGATAACAATAGTTTCTTAACACCAGCCATCGGTCCGGTAGTTTATACTGGCAAGACTTAATCCTATTGATCTGTTGGCTTAGCGATCGTGTGTACATTTTAGCAAGTTTAATTTTCCCTTCCGTGATGTTATGCCCGCTAGTAGCCCATTTTTTCCATTAGGACAATCTTGACGGTAGGGGACCTGACTTGAAATGTAATATGTGTAATCCGTTTTAAGATGCATTTCGTTTACATTGTGCTAGAACACAGTTAGGTAAGGCGTTTGTGTTTGCTTTCGTCTTTCCTCACAACGCAATTTGGAAAATCATATGAACATTCTGTTTTCGGTTTCTTGATGAGTGTTTATTGGAATGTTTGCCGAGTGACAGTAACGAAATAATACTATTAAAAGAAATGAGCAAAACTAGAGAAACTTACGCAAGAAAAGTATAGCTAAATTGAAAATAAAACGTATTTTATTTCATCATGTGTATTTATCTGTACCGTTTTTTATAATGCTACTGAATATGACAGTCGACAGGGTTCACGCTGTCTTTGTACCTTCATTCTTCTGTCCCATTAACCTGTTTCATCTTTCATCGGTGCGCATGGTGTTGTCTCTCGTCCTGAAAGCTTTCGACTGAGCCATCGTTCCCTCTGCTGATTGCGTGTGAAGGAAGTTCATGTTCAAGGTCGAAAGTGTGTTGTTTATTTCGAAACAGGTTTTAATCATTGCAGCGAACTGACATAGTTGCAGATTTAACTACATTTTTCTTTCCCATCCGTTTGTTTGTGTGTCTAATAAGTCAGCTTGAGTAATAGCTTTTTCGTTAGATTTTTTGCAGATGTAAAGCATGGTGGAGTTCAACAGATATGTTGGCAGCTATGCTGCCTATCAACGTTGTCGATGTGAGGCAAGAACATCCCCAGCGGCGGAACAGATTTCTGCATTCCGATCGGTTTCGTTGCATTCAGGTTAAGCTTACCCTCAAGCAATGATCGATCTCAATGACGCAAGCTCATTAATAAAAGGTCAAAGCATCGTATAAATTTTCTTGAAATAACTTGCTGTTGAAAGAATTTTAATTTTTTTTTATATTGTGGTTAATGAAAATATTAAATCATCTTTAGAACTTCCATCCTGCATTTCCCTTTAAGTGGGTAGAGGGAGACATTTTGGTTGTTATAGAGCACGTTGCCATGGTGTTAAAAATCCCTTACAAATCGCCGCAAACAACCGCGAACCGCAAACCCAACACAAACGGGTTTCGTTTCGAATGCATCCAACACACATACAACCACACAACCGTGGCTCGGAACTACTGGGCACGGAATTCACCTTGCGTATTGATCAATGGGTCATGAAACGTGGACACGTTCACGAGCATAAGCGGTGGCAGCAGCGGCAAAAAGTAACCGAGGGCTGGGTAAAACCCTGCACACGACGATTGATTAGAGTCGGCCGAGTACATGACGGTGTGTTGTGGTCGCCAAGCAACGACGTCGCCAGCTAACCGTTTCGGTCCGTTTGTCAGTCAATAGGACACATCTGGACGATACAGTCGTGAGCAGGAGCGTGTGTGTGGACGAAACAATACGCGATAAAGTTTATAAAGTACACAGTTTTTTTTTAAGAACACCTTGTTTGAAGTTTACAACAATAGTCTAACATGGTATGGTGCAATTGGGTCATAAAGTCCTAGATTTTTTTTCATAAAAAGTTTCCAGCTAATCAGGCATGCGTGTGAAAGTTGTTTGTTCCATTTTTGTGCAATAGTTATAAACAACGTAACGAGAACT
>JXXA01011986.1:0-34970 GCA_000956255.1 Anopheles punctulatus | reverse complement strand
CCCCCGACCAGTGCGTGATGCGCAAGCCGGAATACTTTGCCGCTTCGTACGCTCTTGCCGGTATGAACTGCAGTGGACCAGCTGAAGCCTTCTTCACCGAGTACCACCAGAAGGCGCAGGAGCACTGCGTGAAGCCCCAGTACTACTTCGGCAATGTGATCAGTGAGCAGGAAGCTGGACGCCAGCGCTACAACTATTACTACAAGGACTTTGATCTATCGGCCTCGTCCTCCTCGGACTCTGATGAATCTGATGACTCTAGCTCGTCGTCCTCGGAAGAGAACAAGGGCAATCGCGAACACTTCTACGAAAAGGAGCAGTACACCGAGAAGGAATGCGCAATGCAGCATCGTGTGCAGTACATTGAGCAGGGCGATAAAATCTGCTTCACCAACCGTGCCCTGCCGACCTGCTCGTCGCAGTGCAAGGCTGTTGAGAAGATTCAGAAGTACGTCGATGTTCACTGCTGTGACGCCACTGATTCTGCAGCTCAGCTGTTCAAGCAGCAGATCCGCAAGGGAGTCAACCCGGACATGAGCAACAAGTCGGTCACGAAGACCGTCAAATACTTCTTCCCCAAGAAGTGTGTTTTTGCTAACTGAAGCGTTGAGGTTTACAAGTTGAAAATATTTATGACCATTCCAAACGAACATTCAGAAAATGTATAAAAATATTGTTGAGTATTGAATAAAGCATTGAATCAAAATAATTCCTCTTGGTTGTTTTTTATTTGTTTAAATTTATTTTTATGTTGGAGAAATTTTGCTTCATGCTACGATGGTTTTTGAATATTAAAAAAAAGATATTAAGTTTTACGTTTAAAATAAACGCGATGGTTATTTAAACAATCAACCTCGGAATTATATCAAGTGCTTTTAATTCAATTATTTAATTATTAATGTTAAATTGTCAAAAATGTTCAACATTTTTCTTTTTAGTGCAATCATTTTTTATTGCAATCACAGGACGGTAAAAATAAACTTTCCACATAGTTTTGCGCTTTTCAAACCAACTAACGAGGTGTAGGCTCCCATAGGCATTAATGCATGCACCAATGTGCTCGTTAATGTACTGCATGCAAATATTTACTCATTATTCCATTGTAAAATAGCGAGACAAGTCGATCGATCTTCTCGAAACGACACGTGCAACAAGTCTAAATGTTTATTATTATCATTAGCTGTCATGGTAACTTGGCGTTGGTTCAGCATATTCTAGCCATTCGTTAGCAGAAGTTTTCCTACAAACGAAGGACAGATGTATAAATTTACAGCAATATCGATCACAGAACCTGAGACTGAAGGCAGCCGATTGAACTATAACAAGGAAGCGAAAAACAGTCCATAATTCATGTTTATCTTGTTGTTGAGCGGGAATTTATACTGAATCGGATTCAAATGCATACTAAATTTATAAAAGTAAAACAACTTTCACTAGACATGAACTAAACTGGCTCATTTGATCTCTCAAATAAAACGGCTATTAAGAAGAAATATGAAGTTTTGAAACACAGACCTAGGAGTGAACATAATAAATTAAACATAAGAGGTTGATGGAAACGGAACTCAAACAATGTTGCAGACGCCAATATTAACGAGTCTTTCTTGTTTTTTTTTCAACCGTTGTATGCGATTATCCTGTTGTATGCGATCTATCTATGGGATTTTCATACTAAGGAACACCACATTGAAAGTGTACGAAATAAATGGTCTATAATTTCACAGCTGCGTGATAAAATTATGATTTATGAGCACTCTGAACGTGCTGTCTGCGAAATCGGAGAAGCTTCAAAAAGCTTCTCCGAAAATCATAAACTGTATGATTGACAAACCGGCAAGTGCATGCGTGTAAGCCATCTGCTCGGATAGATTGAATTTCTCTTGCCCCCGGGGTGCTGGTAGTGCTAGTTGATCGTTAAGTGGACATTTATGGTGGAATGTGGAATGGTATTGCCCGCTAGGTTGACCGAAACGCAGAAGCTCGTGGTGGACGATGGCTAACAACTGACACTTCCCTCGATGGGGATACTCGCATCCGAAAACGTGCTGAGGTAGCACTACTTCGCGTACCACTTACTTCCCACCGAATCGTGCTCCTTTATCCATCGTTTCAATGCATTCTTGCAGCAATGCAGCTACAGCTTACGGTGATCGCGAACTCTTTGACACCGACGGCCATAAATAACCGCATCAAGTAGCTCTAATTCCGATAATTGAATAATAAATTCTGACTGACATTAATGGCAGCGTGATTGATGTAAGTGCTCCCGGTTGGAATGCGCAACTACTGCAATTCGCTCACCATTAATCCAGCCGAGATCCGAGATGGGTGGGCACCAACAGTCCACCGCCAGATATCGTCGCGTCCAGCGCTCATCGCAGGGCTATCTCGGCGTCGGTGTTGCTTATTTCGTGCGCAGCGTAAACCAACTGGAAACCTATCGAGATTGCACTTCAGCATGACCGCGTGAAGTGTGACACTATCAAGGTGTTTCGTGCACCCAATGCATCAAGTGGACGGGATTCGCCGATCTTTCAACAGATCGTGATTTAGAGAAGGTTGAACCGAGTAGACTTTTTTAACGTACAATACGACAGCCCCTGTTATGAATTCGTGAATATTTTTTCTCCACGAAAATTGCACAAAGCGTGAACAATTGAGCGTTTCGTGTTTGGCATGTGTGATGCGACAAAAACGGGTTTACTGGTTGCTGTAACTCCAACGATCATCATTAATGAAATAGTAATCTTAATTGAATCGAAAAAATAAAAAGAATGCTGAATGTCGATTATATGCAAATACGTTTAAACTTTTGCATTAATGAATGTTATTTATTGAAATGCAAAGGTCAATCGGGATCGGTGTTGCAGGCTGGCATATCGGATATCCAGAATTAGGTTTCATTCTTTTCTGTAGACATCCCGCTGACTAATTGTTATGCTGATCGTGGCTAAAGATTTGCCCAATCGAGGGTGAACGAAACCCAGGAATTAGTTGGGGCTAAACGATTCGCACTGGTAATATATAATCGATTGAAATCATTATGCAAAACTGGATCGCGATAAACGCAGCGATGCATATCATCCGTAAATATTCTCGAAAGTAATTTGCTACCCTTGACAAAAACAAAAACGTTGCATTAATTTAATTTATACTGGCTCTGGAATGTATCGTTCTCAAACTGCTTCGAAGCATTCCACCTGTCATACCGGTGATTGATAAATGCATAACGCGTAATAAGTTCCAAACAACAATGGACCGAGAGAACGATTTAATTTTCGACAGCATAACCATTGGCCGATTTGGGTGCCGATTGCACAAACGAAGCTGCCTGTGTTTCCCAACAGTTTTTCATGTTGGATAAAAACGTTCAGACATGTCATTGGGAATTTTGCTTCTTGTGATCGGCGCAAAGCTTTTGTTAATTTGTATCCCGCTTATTTGTCTTCACCGGGTTTACAGTGTAGTGCGCAAAACTATGCAAAACTGCAGCGAACGTGTTGTGCTTGATAAATCGCTTCGTCGTGCCATTCTGCCCATTAAACCATTTTACATGGAAACGGGCCGCAGAATCCTACTTAAGGATGCGTTGCACTAATGCGTCGGCAAAAAATATATAGTAAAAAAAACAAAATGTGCGCCAGAAACGTGATGTAAGCAAGTGCCGTGTGGCAGTCAGTGCCACACAGTGTGGGAATGTTTCGGGCCGCTCAGGTTGCACCCGGGAGAACAAGGCAGACATGAATCCTCGATCGATTAGCAGACGCAGGAAGTGTTGCCCTGCCACGACAAACGAGACGATCGTCAATCATGTGCGCAGACGACAGTGTCTGGGGCAAAGTCGGAGAAGATGCAAGCGTGCACAAATGCATCACGTGCAGTTGAACACGAAGCGGGCACCGCATTTACGCCGATATTTTATGTGTGCACGCGGATTGGTTCAGGGGTATTGTGGCTTGGTTTTGTTAAACGAACCGATTAGCTTTGAGTATACATAGTATTACTATCATAAAAAAATAACAAAAAATGAATTCTCTTTTCATGAGTATCTATAGAATTACTATCATGAACAATTATAAAAAAATGAATTTTCTTTACTTAAACAGCAATATTTTACAAAATTAAATGGAGTCCCAAAATGTGACGACTTCGAACGAAGACGGTCGCCCCCGTTGCAGCAGCAAATACGGAATAATATTTTTGCACTTCGTTTGCCACCCGCGTTCGATCGCGTTTGGCTAGCAAAAACAAACTATAAATCCATTAGCTAAAAGTTCGCCTCCGTACTGTGACCCCGAACACAAACAAGGTAATCCACACGTACCGGCGCGACGTCCACGCTAACCACCAACAATCCGATTGTCAACAGGTTGCAATTTGGCGGAAGATTTGTGCCATCGAGGGCGGTTTCATTGAAGATCGGTACGGTGTATGCTCACGCCGCGTTCTCCGCCGTCCGTTTGCGGTTGTTGATGTCCAACACTGTCCAACAGACACACACACACACACAGATGACGTTTGCTTACGCTCTTCTCACGCTTGTCGGACACGAAAATTCACTTTTGACTCGAAGCCATGTCTGAAATTCGTACACAATTTGCACCGCCAAACGCCCATGAAGCTAAAGAGACTTAAAATGTGTATGCTGCCGAAGGCGAACGGTAAGCCAGATGATATTCTAGCACGCACCGATCGCGTTTCAGCGAAACCGATTTAGGCGCCTACGTAAGCTTCGCTCCGGCACCCGGTGGTATCAATTAAGGTACCGTATAGGCCGATTACCGGAAGACACACCACTAATCGGATCAGAAAGCTAGATTGATTGGCCGGAGCCTCGGCGAGGTTCGCTGTGTGCGCCAATAATGCGGTGGCGCAATATTACATAGCATCGGCGATAAGCTTACCGGCTACCGGCCAAAACATTAAAACATGGCCCTGGTCATAAATGAGGGGTGATTTAGAGAGAGAAAGAGAGAGAGAGAGAGAGCGATCAGAAATGAGTGCTATTTTACAAGCTACGCTAGTTGGAATCCGGAATGAGGTGCAAATTGTTAACCGTTTTTTTACCACGGTCGCGTGCTCGATTCTGCGATTCGAACCGCTGCGGTCGGTCTTACAGGCAGCTGAGAAAGCAGAATTTAGAAACTTAAGATGATATGTTATTGTTTCGTTTCGGTGGAGCCAAATCAAACCGGGCCTGGCCGGGATGAAGGCCATCGTAGTTGAATCTGGGCAAACGCGGCCAGTCAACAGGGAATTGGCTTATAAATTGGCTCGTAAAATGAAATACAACCCGATTACCATGCCATAAACCAACGAATCCAATCGAGTAGCAGCTAGAGCAAACACTAACTGGTGCACAGAGCTAAATTAGTGTCGGGCGCGACGAGACGAGAACAATAACCAATTAAGGCCAAGGAGGCCGGTTGGTATGCGACGGGGCGATGTTGTAAGCTTCTTGGAGTAGAAAAGGGATGAGCGTTTACACGGCAAATCGGTGCTTGGGATGGGTGGGTCGCGGTAAAGTGGTTGATATCTGCCAGAAGCCTGGTGGTTCGTTCAATTTCGCTGCAACGATTTGTGCAGACGCTTATAAGCGATGAAGTCAGACGCAACGTAGACTGCAATGCACCGCACTAATGGTGGTGGCAGGTTCGGGTCGGTGTGTTTAGAGCATAACTCTTGGCAGAAATTGATCGAACAGCCAGCTGGCCGACACCAACCATGTACAAATAATCAGCACTATATGGGTGAACCAAAAATAAACGACCAGAGCTCGAGCAGACGATGTAAAAACAATGCATGTTTCTCACGGAGAGGTGATTATTGTCAAATGAATTTGCACCCCTCCTGGACGGCTCTTCTCCACTCCCCCCAGCAAGCTGCACTATTGCAGCGGTCGGCGCAATGTTGCAAATTTGTACTACAACCCAAACCCTACCAGCACCTTCCCTTTAGCAACACCCCCTTCCAGCCAAAGGGGTCGGGCATTAATTGTTCCATAAGTTAGTGGCGAGCTATTTTGATAACTTACTTAAGCAGATACTGCCACCGCGAAACTGCAACTCGGCACTGTTATGGGGCTTGAAAATGGAAAAAACCGCGGGCAATGGAAGGCAGTGGGGCACCTCGCATACGCGGGTTGGAGTCGTTTGCACTCCTAATGGGCGCCTGCACCGTGCACGTGGAACGTTGTTACCGTTGCCGTTTGCGGTCAGCAGTTTCCGTTCCACACTTTCCAACGCCGGACAGGCAGGTTCGGGCGCTTAGTCTACCTGGCGTTGTTTCGCACCCACCTCCACCCTTTCATCCTATTTTCGGGATGCACTTTCACCTGGTAAAAGCAGACAACCGAGCGGTGTCACTGATTAACGAGATTCCGGAGCACCTTGATATCCTCTCACACGACTGACACAACTGTGTCGCGAGGAATGTTTTGTCTAGCCGATCCTCATTTCCGCGGCCATACCGTCTGCTTGTCGTCCGTTGGGATCGTATTCAACCCTGCCGGTGCAGTTCTGGGACCGGTGTGGGGGTGGGGCATACAGGCAAACGGAACATAAATAATTCCGAATTTAACGAACGTCGCCAGACCGTAGCAGGTCTGTGTCGGTGGCTAATCGCGATCTGCCATAGACGCAAAAGGGAACTTAGAAACACGATCCACAGCCACCAGCTAGTGCGGTTGGGTAGTAGCGCTCAGGGCGAGCGCAGAGGTCAGAAACTGGGCACGACACTATTGATCAACATCTTGGCCGGGAGTTCAAGGGCCCGGAACGTGCACCGAGTGGTTCCAGTAGCACCCCAGTAGCGTTGGTGGCAAAGAGTGGAATGCAATCGATGGAAGACGGTTGATTGTTAATCGCAATTAACGGTCGTCTAGCCGGTGGTAACGGTCAACTGAGCAAATGCATTTTGCTTTCGTCTCGTTCGTCCAATCGTCACAGACGGGATTAAAAGCTCTGATATCGTCTGGAGCTATAGCGCGCTCGCGTCGCGTTTGGATGCTTTGGAGGGTTTCAGGTTTACAGCAGCAAGACATTGTGCTCAAATGGAGCATGAACCATTAAGCATTTTGTGTGTGCAGCAGTTAACATAACCTATCCAGCATACCACCGGCAGAATTTGGACCTGCAATAGGAGAACAGTGTACGCATTCAAGTCCGGTACGCGCGTATCTAGAATCGATAGCAGCGGACATGATTCAACAACTGCGCGGAGCAACTCGCGCGCCTCGCAATAAATTACCATTCCAGCGTGAGTCGACAAGCGCATGTCGGGATTAGGGTGGTCCGAGATTCCCCCGATTGCGGCGAATGGGTCCGCGCTGCGTTGCGCTGTGCAGACAGTACGGCGGCTGGGCTACTTCTGAGTGCCGAACCACGCGTAACGTGCGGCACACAACCCCGCTGCATTTGGGCCATTTTTCAAACCACACTTCAAACTCCCGGGTCCCTCTCGCAGGCTCCACTTAATCTGCAGCGGGTTTGCGGTTGCATAGCGTGGCACCACGCTCGTTCCATAAATTACCATCTGTCAATCGATAAATTCTGCAAAGTGATAATTGTACACCGTGGCCAACACACTGGAGGATACTAATCGATCGCCAGCCGAGCGGAGGGAGGCTCGGTTCGTGCTTTCCTACCGGTGTTTTTTGTTTTATTTTAGCTTCCTTACCCGTTCACGATGCTCGTGGAATGATGTGTACAGCCGAGTCGGTGGACGACTCGAATACCTCATGGATTGGTTTGGAAGAGTTTTGTTGCTGTTGTTGCTATTTTGCACACAAACTTCTCAAGATAGCGATCTAGGCAACGGTGAATTGACTTCACGTGCAATATAAGGAAGGCTGGGGTGGTGAAGATGCTGCCTACATCTCCGCCTTGCGTGTGTTTCTCCACCTCACCATTCTACCGGTCTTCTACCGCAACGTAGGCTCTTGTAATCGGTTTGATGATCGTGTTTATTTACATTTTTTACGTCCTATGGGTGGGTGATTGCTGTCCGTTTCTGACATTTGCCTTTTGAGAAAGCGTTTTGTGTGAAGTGTGTGCTCTTCCGAGCGCGTGGCAGGCGTGGAAAAGTGTGATGCGTTCGTAATTCAAACACCTTCGCAATGGTCGTTGGATTGACAACGATCTTCTACTCATCTGTCAAGCCGTTTCTGGTTAGAACAGACGGTGAATTTAAATTTCGTTCATCGAAAAGGAACACATTACTATCCCTTGTATTTTATGAACGAATCAGGAGGTTAAAATAATGAAATAAAATATCCAAGAATTTCACAACTTATCAATAATATTTGTATTTTACAGTCATTGGATCAAAATATTTAGTTTCGAGTAGTCAGAACAAATGTCTCCGTAATAAGATAATGTAATATATTGGCATCCGGCCGTCTGATGGTATGTCTGCCAGAAGTCAAATAAAAAAAACGACTCTGATGTCATCATGTGCTCCCACCGACCATTTTGACGCGCACAGCGGATATCATTTCCATCAACTCCTACCATGTGATACTGGAGTGTGAGGATTATTCGATACGCTAGGAATGACACACCAAACCAGACAGACGCTGCAATCGCTGAGGCTGGTTACGAAGCTACTGATGGAAACAAGATCTAAAAGAGTCTGGCCATTTCTAACAACTGATAACATTGGGTAGAGTATCGATCGGTGTCAGTTGTGAATGGAAGCAACGGAAATGGCAGTCTGTTACGATATTACGCTTAGGAAGCAAAAAGGCGAGATAAAAGAGAAAGGGTAGCGAAATTGAATGTTATGTATTAGAATTATGGCCATTGGCCGAAAAGCATGCAAAAGATACGCCTACGAATTATCATGGCTAGGAAGGAAGACGGTGCTTACGATGTAATAGTAATATTTACAATTTGACAATAATTGACAATAATTTTGGTGAACATTAATGAAATTGTTCGAACTGCTTACGGCTTAAAATAATAAGGCTATACTGCTCATAAACACACACAGTTTTCAATTCGCTTCCCCGGTTACGATTATGAAATTTAAGTCGGTTGATGTGGTGAACAGTTTTCCAGTAACTCAGGGAATGCACACAGTGCGTTATCTTAAATCATGCCTCAGAAACCAAAGATATGACTTATGGCGCAGGAGAGATGAAACAGACCTATCGCACAAGATAGGTAGCCGCTAGGAAATGCACAAAGAGAAAGCACGCAGCACCCATACCACGAAACAGAAAGATAAACAAATCAACAGCGATTTCCGCCGGCCCTAGCCTGGTGATGGTGACCGCACGGTAATGAGCACGGAAACCCATGCGCTGCGTAGACGACTGGTGCGTATCGAGGGTGATAAATAGTGGTTTATACTTTTAATCATTCGATGAAACCGGAAATCGGGTGGATTGGATTCGTGCAAAAGACCATGTTTCGTCGTTTGGTGCGAAGGTGCGAGAAAATAAAAGGTTTTGTTGCAACAGCGGTTGGCACGAAGGCAGGTTAGTTAGATAATTTAATTTAAAAATCCAATAAAACAGGGAGAAAATATAATTCGAAAGATCTTGAATATTGTGGTTTGGTTCAAAATAATTGCGAATGAATTATGTTGCAAAAAAAAAAAATCAATCATCTCTCTATTGCTAGCGTTTATTTGCAACCAAATAATTTACCTCGCTCCTAAATTTGCTCGATCTTTCATCATACCCACGGTCTCACGAAAATACATGCCACGAACGCATGGTAGGAATGCCGGATTTTCTTACGTTCCAGCGTAATATGTTCGTGTTTTTTTCTGGCTCAAGGTGCCCATTGTCCAATGCCCAACTTTGGATGCAAAGTGACGCGCAAAGAATTTTCAAATACAACAAAAAAGCCCTTTAACTGATACCCTTTAACGGAAAGCATCATAATGTTATGCATGGAAGATCGCACGGGCCTGATTTAGAAACGTTTATTTATGCTTGCTTTGCATTCGGGTTTGAAGTGAAACAAGACGCACGCTAATGTGCTCCAGGAATATAGAGTGCATGAACAATTTTATTATGGTTAAGTTAAGTATATAATTTTCTAATAACATACCATAAAATGTTTTCTGGTTTAGATTACATTAATTATTGAACATTAGCGAAAAAAGGAAAATTTTATGAACTCTCCAAAAACACTTTAACATTTGAATTAAAATACTATAATTTTGTGTTTTTAAATAAAACACATTTCATCTAATAGATGCTTTAAAAACGCAAAATGATATGCATCGAACGAACGAACGATTCTTGAACATTGGGTTTCAGCCAAAAAAAAAAGTTTCATTTAGAAAGAAAACCATTATCCAACAAACGACTGACAGTAAACACCGGGAAAAAGAATCGGCGAAAGAAACATCGGAATGCAGTTGCGCTACTCCAGGTCGTTTATGGTTATTACTAACGGCGTGTTTTGTGCTACCGCTACCAGAGTGCAAGAGGACAAACAACAACAAAAAATGATGCTTTAATGATGCACGAATCTGCGAAGTTTCCCAGCGGACTTGCCAAATCAGAGCGTCGCGGCTGGAGCAAAACAAGCGCACGAAAAGCAGCCTTTCCGCAAGGAATGGAATGTTCGAATCATTGTTTGCCTGTTTTGCTTTGGGATGGTTAATTTCGTACAAGGTTTTTTACAACAAATTTCAAACTTCGCGTTGACGAGCGCTTGCAATTGCTGTTAGTGCGTTTTGCTGCCACTTTGGATGGCCCATCGGGACATGCACCGAGGGCATTGCGGGAGCATTAATTTTATTTTCGCTCACCTTTAACGAGCATCATGCAGCAGTAAAATGTGATGAAACTACTCGATTAGGTAAGTGTGAGAGCGGACGGTACGTTTAAAGATTTGAACACATTCAATTTAATAACCCAAGCCCAGTTTTTCCTTATCACAATCAAAACAATGACACGCATAAAAATGATCCCTTCGAGACGGACAGCATACGAGTGTTTGTATGTTTGCATACTGCATCGAGTGCATTCGGTTTTAAAATGTTAGAAAAACAGTGGTATCGCGTTTCCTGATTGCAGTAGATGACGCACACAAATGGAATTTCCATTGAAAGTGAAGATCATTCGCAGGATCGTGCACATGCCCAGTTTACGCGATTTTTTTTGTTATCGTTCTGTTTACGTTAGGGAACGATTGTTGATTTTTCGGTTTCCCGCCAGTTACAGCTGCATCGTTTGTTCGAACCACGATCGATGCGGAGGCAAAATGGCCGAAGATTGACGGTTTGATTGAGATTAATGAATCAATAAAATGATGCTCCGTCACGCAAACGTGAGAAGCTGCTGGAAACAATCCACCGGGGCAAGTCGGTCGATAACTAAGACCGAAAGAATTCTGACAGCCACAGAGCCAAATCGAAAAAAGCGTCAACACACACCACCTACTAAACCAATCGCCGGTGCATCGCTAAAGACTGCATCGTAACGCGGCACCAGTTATCTGCATGGAATGGCTCTGTTTGTGCTACTAATGGGTTTCAACAGGTAGAGGATGATATCGAAACCGAAGGATACCGATCAGTGGTGGAAATTGTC
Source organism: Anopheles punctulatus (assembly GCA_000956255.1). NCBI lineage: Eukaryota > Metazoa > Arthropoda > Insecta > Diptera > Culicidae > Anopheles > Anopheles punctulatus. The sequence goes on along the minus strand of JXXA01011986.1, from coordinate 23,416 downwards.
AAGTGTTAGGCGGCGAACCGTTTCGCCGGGAAGATAAATGGTAGGCACGATGTGTGATTTCGTGTGGGAAAAGATGAATATGTGGTAAAGCCGGTAAAGGCTACAACCTGATCATTCGGCTGTCAGAAGAAAACGCATTTTAAAGCGATCGATGTCTGTGTTGCGTCTGTGTAATGTCTGTGTTGCGTTGATTGCCGAGAAGGCTTTATGATCCGTTTTAGTCTTAGTCGGCATGGATTGATGGAAGCACTTTGCACGCAAAAAAGGAACGAGGTATTTGTTTTTTTTTTATCTATAGCAACATTAATTGACTTTCTGCAAATAGTTTGTAGAACCAAGCACGAATCTTACCTTTTCCATCGCCTGTACCTCTACCACCCGGTGACGTATCGCCCGGCGGTGTTTCATTCGGACGTACAGGTTCGGATGCCACCACCTGTTCGTCATCCGTTTCCTTTATAGTTTGTGTCGTTAGCAGCGGTGGGTCGAGCGAGCTCTGCCAGTTTCCGGGTGCGGTTAGGTGCGATGGTTTCACGATGAGATGCGCTAAGTATAACAGCGCAATGATAAATATCACAACTACAAACACCAGGAAGATGAACTTCCTGCCGGATGAATACCATCGGGAGGTCATAACTACCACGGAAAATGCTATTGGAAGCCACAACGAACACACAAATTTACATACACACTCACTCACACGCACACAAAGGCACACGATCGATTGCAAAGTGGCGTACACACGACGCGCACCGAACCACTAGAAGTAGAAAACGCTTGGGCACACTAATAGAACATTTTCGCACACAGAAACCTGCCAGGCGAAATAACGAACCACTCTTTTTCGCACTGAATATTTTCCACACACTAGTAGCAGATGCTACAAAAACACTCATAAAGGCACCGGAACATATCACTCGTCACGTAGCCCGGCTACGTGCAGCAACACACTATAAACTGTCCACTTGGTCATCGGCGTTTCGATATTTCGTGTTCGTTGTCTCGTTTGTTCGATGCTGAAAGTAAATTTGAAACATAATATACACAAGTTAATTAGTAAGAAGGTATCGAAATACAAATCCTAACCAAAATTGAAATGGACAATGAAACAAAGAAGAAATATAATATAAGATAAATAGAACAAATTACAGTGCTCTTTAGCTGTTTGTTTACACAAGACATGGATTTGCTAACAATTTGTGTCGCCCTTTGTGCCGCGTGTCCTCGCAACCATAGATCGTTCAAGCCGTAATTGTTTTCCGCTTTAAGGTAAACAAAAAAGTCCCAACAAGTGGGCGAAACCAAAAGGCATACGAGTGCATTGTCGTGAAAATTCGGTCACCGAGTGATGTTTTCATTTTTTTTTTGTCGGTACCTCTCACCCCACACCCGATCATTAAACAGGCGGCGCTAGGAAATTTGTACGAAAATAAGTTCAACCCCGTTTCACGGTCACGGCGCGTAATGATCGCCACCCACCTACCCCACACATCACGCTCTATTTCCTCGCAAAATTGACATGCTTAAAAATGGCAGACACGGCGGTGGTGGCGAATATTCTACACACGGTGCATCAACAAAGGATCGAGGCCGCGGGAAAGGTCTAGGCAAAGTAAATCTCTTATGACGCATGGGGCAAGTTTTTCCGACCGTTTTCGTTACAAATGTAGCTTGGGTATTAATTTTTCATACGGGGCATGGGTGCGGTGATCCCAATACGGGGCAACGGGAAGGTCAATGAGGCAGCAGCAGGAGCCCGGTGCGTGGTTTAAGTGCATTTTCGTATTTGCGCACCGGGTGAGATGTCAAATCATCGCCTGTTGGATATTAATGGGATAATTCATGGTGATACATGCATGTTCAACATCTCAGGAATTTAATTAGGTTGGTTATTTTTGATGAAAGGTTTCATTACAGGAATATAAATAACAGCGTACAGAAACTAATTTATCTTCGAAGTCAACATATGACAGCCGTGAAAATATTGCTCATATCCGTCTGGTATGCGTATGGTTGCCAAAGATTTCACAATTTTAGTCAATAATGTGTGTTCATAGAAAGAAAGTTTTAAACCAACACACGGTTTAAGCACAGTTACCAAACCTAAGATCACCAATGGTCTAATCAAAGTTCCAATAACATCTGAACGCTAATTTAGTTTAATTAGACCTTCCTAACTTTGCTACCAATTGGGCATCGAGCTACGACGCCCGTACAAACAGAATCTAGATAAAAAAACTAACACGCGAGCATATAGTTCGCGTTTTTGAAGATTCCGTCCGTACTGATGGTTGGGGAAATGAAGACTCGTCAACGCGTACCAATTGCGTTTAATGTGGCGCCACTTGTGTCGTTAAAGGTCGTGGGTGCTTGGATGGTTCAGGAATACGCATAACACCAGCGGCCAGCCGTCTAAATGCGTGAATTGTTTCGATGACGAAACCGGCACCGATTTGGCGTTGGCGCCAACGACGGATACAATACTGCATCGGCTAAAAACGCGGCTCAGATTGTTTAGATCCGGTCCATTTACCAAGCGAGAATAAATCGTTATTTTCGGAGGAGAAGCAGCATTATGAAGAAAAAAAAATCAAAGCAACATCATTCTTCGATTTAAAGGGCCCCCACAGCTGCCGAATGGAAACGGAGCCGCTTCGGAAAGCACCGCACGAGTTTATTAGTTCATCGCGCGCGGAAAGGGCAACCGCAGGCGGTCGTTCTACAGCACAGTGCGTGGTGGTAATCATAAACAAACATAAATGCAACGGCCCGGGCAGATGAAAATAACACGCAATCGCTTGAGGCGTTTGGTTCCACGCCCGAAAATTCGAGCGATATAAACACGTAAGGCTTCGCCTTCGATTAGTCGCCGCTAAAGACGCCGACACTACCGCCACCATCGATCGGCGTACGAGTCGGTAGAACGAATACGTTCGACAGTGGAGTTCAAGGAACTGATTCTGTGCCAATTAATAATCAATTATCAACAAACGCTAAGAAACTGCCGGAAAGGGACAGTGGATGGAAGATTTTGTTTCACCAGGAATCGGCCAGTGGTTAGCGCGTTGGGCTGATTGTATTACCGCGCTCGCGCGTTTCCTTCCCTCGGCAACGTGAAGCGAACACTGTCCGGATTGATGTTGCGATGAAGTGAAATTTTCATGGTCAACCTAAGCGACCCGCAGCGTTTGGACGATGGTCCGCCTGCTCGAGGGCGTTGACGGTTAACGTCCGCAGGCGAGCGAGCGCGCGCAGTCAAGTTCAAGTTCACTCTTCAAGATCTCGCTGGATACGGTGCGCGGAGAAAAGGAGAATGGACAAGAGTTGGCACGGTGTTGACCAGTTGGTGATCGCATGCGAAAGCAAAAACATGGCAACGAGCGATGCTCTTATGATGCCCAGAGGGTAAGATATCTGGCAGGGAAGATCGCGGCAATCGTCCCATAGCCATCTCTCAACATGCTGCTTTTCGATCGGTGTTGCTCGCTGCAGCCATCGTTGTGGGTTTGGGAAGGGAATAAAAGAATGACGCCGCAGCAGGATCATTCTTTGTGCTGAAAGGGCTAATGCGAAGAGACACTTTTTTCATATCTGCACACGAACATCTAGACAATGTGCAATGTGCAACTTTGGAAAGAAAAATATCGTTACGAATAGGTCAGAGGCTCTTTAACAGAAGATTCTTTAGCAGCTTTAGGTTGCTTTGCAGCTTAGAGCGCAAGAAACAAGTTTACATCATTAAATCAAGCAAACACTATTTTGATAGGTATAGTATCAAAAATTCCGTACCGTATTGAAGTGGAAATAAATGTAAACCCACCAAATGTACTGAAATAGATATCTTTTTTTGTATGCAGTTTATTACTTGCAGTTATTGGCCGTCAGAACCCCGCAGTGCGCTATTACTACTCATCAAATAATTGTTTTCACATTTATTCCTTCCAATCAAGCAAACGATGTCCCGTCGATAGTCGAACGTTAGCTTCATTTATTTGAAAACCTGCTAATCCATCCTGTCGTGCCAATTAGGTAACATTGTGAAACATATTTGTCTTGTTTTTTTGTGTCCCACTACCGAACGCAACGCGATGAAATAATCTGCCTTTCTGCTCACTCAGCCTACGCGCAGCTGGAACTTCCTTGATGTCACCATTCATGAATCTTCACCTCAATGCACACCTCTTTCCCCCACCCCAGCAGGTTGGGTGTGTGTGTATGTGTGTGTGTGTGAATGAGTCTGTCCAGTTTGCTTTTCGATGGGTGAATGAAATCACGATCACCTCCAAAAATGTATGAATGAAACGACGGAAACTAAATGGCGAATGAAAAATTAAGAAGTAAACTTAAAGTTTTGGACGTGCCGTCCCGCTGTGCGATCATTTATTCTTACACCTTAAACCTCGTGCCGGGGGGAACCTCCAACGGGGGAAGCAGTGACATTACGGCAAGTGAAGCAATCACGTCCAATATGCCATAGGAAAGGAAACGACGCACCGTAAATGTGTGCCTCGTGATTCATGTGCTGTGATCAGTTGCCGAAGTAAAAAAGAGAAAAATACACCCAATTCTTTTTACATATTCACATATTCTTTTTACGCGTTTGCTTCTGTGGCTTGGAAACGCTAATTGATTAGCGTGATCATTAGCGAATATTGCGATACGATCGTATGCGAGCGGATTATTTTTTCGAAGCGTCTTCGACAAGCTCGTGAAGAACAGGAACAGCATGCGATTTCGGTCAGTTTAAACTTATGGCACTACATTAGCGGAAACAACACGGCTCCATCGTTAAAACTGGCGACCGAGTTTTGCGCCCCAAAGACGTTCGGAGGCGCTTTTGCATAAATATCTAATCTAGATGGAACCAGCTTTTTTGTTCTGCCTGTTACTTGAACCATTCATCATATGTGGAGCTAATTAAAACTAGGTCTACAGAGCGCTGTTCACCCGGTAAGAAGGCACTAAAAAGAGATGTTTAAAAGAAAACAAAATGATTCTTCTCGTTTTGTTTCCGTCCGTCCAGATCGGAATCCCAAAAGCACGCACCAGGAAATGGCCCTTTTTGAACGTTCTACATCATCTGTCATGTGGGTCCATTAGAGCGAACAGTACTGCCAGATAGAGAAGTTCCCAAATCCTGGCGTTGACACTATTTTAATTTTTCTTCAATATGTATTTTTTCGGCAATGTCCGATACATCCGCTGTCCGCTTGGAAGCTAACCGAAAGGGTCTACGCATTATTGTGAGTGGTGTGCAAACTAACCTTGACTCCGCTTTTAACCATCGCTAAGGTCATTACAGCAATGGTAAACACTGTGCGTGACACGCTTGGCTTTACGTGTCCACAGTATGAAGCGCGGATCCACCGACGCGACGCACCGACGCATCCGCGACGGGTCGGTCGGTCGCTGCGGTCCTGTGCCTTGAATGTGAAAACCATATGGAATTTAATTGAACACAAGGCCACTTTCTGGAGGTTTCTGGAGTTTGCCATTTCAGTAGACAAATCTTGAACACATGGCACTGTTTTATCTCGCTTCGTCATCGTGAACGCACTCGGCGATAGGAAAGCGATCGTGTTTTACTTTGATCATTACAGTGTGCCGTGAACGGGCAGATATGGAACAATCGGGCTGCATAGCATTAACTCCAGCAGCATCCAATCCAGTGGATCACATTTTCGTTTCCGGGCATAAGAACTCTCCAGCAGTAAGTACGTTATAACGCGGCGAACAGTTCGAATGTTGTACGTTAGTTGAAGGTAGAGCAGAAAACGCCTTCCATGTCTCGATAGTTTATGTACTATTGACAGCCGCACCAAAACTTGCACTTCCTTCAAGTCACTCAGCGGGGTCTAGTTTTCGACCGTTTCCAAAAGTATCGACACTCCGGTTCCCGGCTGCCCGCTTAGAGCTACCCAGCGCTACCGAAATTCACCCCAATTCCACAGGGTCGGCAGTTGCCTGCCGAGGAGAGTCTGTTTAATTTCACGTGTCGATCAACACGGAGCAAGCGTAAACTGTCAAAACTGTGAACACGCTTGCCGTTGCCTCCAAAGGCGTGGATTCCGTGCGTTTGCTGGGGTCTCCTCCAGCGTCGGTGTCGGATTTTGCTCACGGGAAGAAGAATAATTCGGTTCTGGCAAACGCCATGAAACAATCATAAATGCAGCCAAGCGCCGGGAGGGGGGAGAAAAATCTCCTGCAGGCACTGGTCTCCTAGGCAAATATGCGAAGTGCGATTGTCTTCAGCACGTGTCGCTAACGGGAAACAGGAAATTGATGTTCAGAAATGGTTGTTCGAAGCAGAATGCGAGTCGTAATGCGAGAAGCTGCATGCGAAAAGTTAGTTTATTTCGGTCGATCTGCAACAATTTTCGCACGAACGAGTTGTGCCAGACTTATATTGATGCGTTCCGAATGGTTTCGCGAAAGTGATGATTAGTGAATCTAAATTTAACGGACCGTGTGCAAAATATACTGGCACGAGGGAATATAATTCAGAACGATTATGGAACGACCATGGCACAGACCATTTTCTATGACTGGTGTTGAACAGTCTTCAGAAGGTTTAACATTGGAATATCGGTACATTGGAACGGTCATTTATATATTTTAGCTTCAATCACTTCGTTACTAGGCTATCACTGTTCTTAGGAACAATTTTTAATAGAAAAATATTAAGATACTTTGTTATTTATTTATTTTAAAGAAACGGTCTCGACATATTACTGATCTAAAAGATTATAATTATAAATTGATCAACTTGGAACGATTTACATAAAACTAACGTCAATCTCTGCTCTACCTTCACGTTACCCAGGTATATATGAAACATTCACCATGCTGTGTGTTCAAACGAATAGCATGCAGGCGGCAATCATAAAAGAAATACGCAAAATTCACGGTGTGCGAAAAAATAAATAAACGCACCGCAGGGAGGGAAAGAGGCAAAGAAACCCCTACACGAATAACATGCGAAGCAACAAAATGAATAGAAAAAAAAACACACAGACACACACCTCAAGTACGGTCACTCGGTCCAATGACCTTACAACTGCCGAAAATTGCAAACGATGCCGATCAATTATGTAAGACGAACGATTTTCCCTATCTCATGCTGGCCTGTACGCGGTTTAATCGCTCTTTTTTGTGAACATTTAGCGGAGGAAACGCACAAACCTGCGTACGAGAATGGTGTCGGGCAGGAAGCGTGGTGTAGACATTTCGCAAAAAACAAGTGTGTAATGGAAAGCAAAGCAAATAACAAACCGATTGATTGAATGTGAAATGAAAACAAACATAATAGAAATAGGAGTAGAGGAGTGTCAATTTTTATGAATGACAATAATAAAAGACGTACAATTATAAACAAACGAGCAAACCGATATGCAGAAAATTCGTTTGTTTGTATTCATGTTTGTTTTTTGGTTTAAATTTCACGAAAAATTACGAATTTCAAAGCATTAGGTGTAATGAAAAAAAAAACAGTTTTGTTTATTCATATTTGAATCTATTCTCGCAGCTCCTGCTAATTTACTTCCATAAGCGAGAAAGGATGATCGTCCCAACAATCAGACGGTAACCTTCGCGGGGTACCGAGCGGTCCCAGTCGCATCATTAGAAACGCTGCGGAAGATAATAAAAGGTGATAAAAGGCAGCTCTTGACAATCACCATAAAGTAGCATTTTATTATCCTGCCGAACACATGTGGCAGGAGGCATCCGCTTGGACCGTCCGCTTCCGTCACAGTTCGTTTATAATATGTTATACGTTCTCCGCTAGTTCGTTAATATGGCGGTGCAGGGCCGGCGATGCACGTCGAATGCAGAAATTGAAGTCCAATCTCGATGCAGTATAAAAAAAACCGTTGCGGTTGCGGGCGGGCGAGCAATACTGAAGATCGTCTTCACCCGAGTTATGAGGTCACACGGATGGTTGCTTGTCCTAACGGTACCGCGGCGTACAATAAATCTCGTAACGCTTCCTCATCGATCCGAACTGCATCGATCCTGCCGGTCGGACCGCCGTCGACGTTGCACATGTCCGGAGCGGTCGGTTTCGAAAGCAAATTAACACCATATTTTGACGTACCGGGCAACGTGGTACACATAAAACTCCACGCCACGGCTTAATGAAGCCTAAATCTGTTGATAGATGTGCGCCATAAAGGAGGAACGCATCGTCTTCGAGCGTTTGCGCAGCTGGCGGTGGTGGTTTGATGGGTCCATAATCCGGTTCGTTCCCAAGTGCTGCGGGCGCTCTTAGCATGAGCTGGAGTTCATCAAAATGCTTACCAACAAATGAGAAACCCATCCCCGTCTTTCACTCGTGATTACACGTATTTTTCACCCACCCCAAACCCAAGCTCATCAAACGCTGATACGCCTCCAACACCCAGCGGCCACCGTCGAGTGGTGAGAAATGCAAAACATCACGACCATCGAAAGAGTTTGCACTTCGCCAACCCGCGCACTGTATAATCCCGTGCATGATCGGCAATTGGCAAACGATGACCTAGACGAACGATCTATGTACTTATTTTCTTTCCGTTCGCGCAAGCGTGACAGCAGCGCGGCAGAATAATGAACAACTATTTTAATTTACTACTTCTGGTGTGCGTCTAGTTCTGGACCGGCAATTGCGCGTTGAAGACGCGTCCGTAAAACGCCCACACCCAGGCACCAAGTGAAGCCTCCCGAAGGGGCAGTTAAGGCATCGTTTTCGGCTACATTCCAGGCCGGGGTGGGTGAACGTCGTAGGTCATGACGCGGACAGCACCGTCGGTCAGCCGGACCGGTTAATAGAGAAATATATCGACATTTAACATAATTTATTCGTTCCCACTGAGCTCTGCTGCCAGCTGTAGGCCGCGGGCCTAGGCAATGGGCCAGCCGTGTAGGATGGTTGGTCGATAAAAATGCAATTTGCATAATTGAAATAGTGAAATAGATTAGATCTCTTAAACGCAAGTGATGGACGCGTGCACGGAGTGGGTAGGTGGAGTGGATCTATCGAAAAGGTTGTTAGCGGTGAAACATCCCACCGGTGTTAACAAGATTTTTGCTTACATCGCACCGGGGCAACGAGCAAACGAGGAAACGATGGCTGGATGGAGCCGGGATCAATTGCTGCCTCAATTATCTTGCGTGCCGAAGTGTGGTGGCATCGGATACGCGAAGAATTACGATCGTGTTTAGCTGTTACGACGTGGCTTCGTGTACAATTGCAAACAGGAGATGTTACTCGTGCCGTCGTGTGACGAGTTTTACGCGCAAGATGCTAGAGGGTGGTCTGATGTCGCACTTTAAGCAACCTATAATTTCGCTGATCAAAATAGACAGCCTCGTTAGCATAGTGTTCCCATTGCTGCCCTGCTGGTCCAGTTGAAATGTTGGAGTTGAAGTTTGTGCTCTGCACAATTCTGCACAGGCCTATTCCTATCAATCACTCAATCGCTCGACCGGTGTGGAATGGTAATGTATCATTATAAGCAACACGCTTTGATTGATGACGTCCCAAGTGCCGTTTACGAAAACCATTTAGTGACGACCGTCCACTGTCCATCGTTGATAAGCGACCGGAGACAGATCGGTCGTCGTTCGGCGCGATCATGAAACTGCGTGCTTTTCTGATGGAGGAATTTAAAAAAAAAACGCTTCAAACACACGCACAAAACCACATTCGTGGCGATCACGCACGCACAATTTTCGAATCAATTAAGCGAAACGCGGGCGGTACATGAGCCTGATCAATCGAACGACATCAATTGACACGTTCGAACATGCCAGTCCTAACCAGCCAAACAACGGGCCAACAACAATGGCGACAGTTTATGCTACCGTTTTCGCTACCACCTCAAACGTGATCATCGCAAAACCGGCGGCATCTTCTCCGCTCTTGTGTCACCCAAGCCGCGATAGATCAGTTCACGAAGGGACAAAAGCGACACAAAAGCAAAACACCGACCGACGTTGGCGGGCCCGTTTCGTTTAATCAGTTTTTGATGATCCCATCCAATTATGACCGCTGTCGTAGAGGTAGGATGCGTAACGTTCGTTTGGAGGCGGCCGCCGGAAGATTTACCCAACCGTCCCGAGCCGGCACCGGCGGGCTGGCCGCATAAATCGAAAACAATCGACCGCATAAGGAGCCGATTGCCGGCGTGGCACAGCCGGGGCTGCGCGCGCGGATCGATAAATCTAAATTATTGGGTCGTGACTTTCGCCTGTCAGTTTTGTGCCGGGGCGCGTGAATAGATTTGGTCCTTTTGCGGTGCCGTCGGTCTATGCGGGCACCCCACTTTATGACGCCGGCCAACGCACCTCCCGAAACCCCGGCCGGAGAAGATAAATGATGATGCACCTCCATTTCCCTCGCTTCTTAATGGGCTGTCTTTATTAGAAGCAATCTTGGCGGGACGAACGAAGAATCGTATACATAAAAAAGATGCACACACACACGCACACACACTCACATGTGCGTTAAGTACCGTTTCTCACGCGACATCCGAAAGTCGCCTACGCAGCGTGATGCTTGTCGTCCCGTCAATAATCCATCAATTGTTGGCGCGAAACTGGGGCGCTGGGATACGTGCGTGGGGTTCGCGACTGCACCGCAACCATCCGCGCCCAGCCGAGCATGGAACATCCCGATTGCCCGAAAATGGGCGTCGAATTAATTTCGACATTAAGTCCGACCGCACCGTTGCGATTACAACGGCTGGGTGCATTGTCATTTGGCCGTCCCGTGCCGCTCGATTCGATTGCGAATGCATTGCGCAATCGGCGACTCCCTACCGTCGCGGGCTGGACGGGATGGGAAGAAAAACTGTCCTCGGGTCGTAATATGAATCGGTAGATCGAAGGTAGAGGTGGAGGTGAAGTGGACTTAATATTGCAGTCACTACAACACCCTCTGTGGAAGCTTAAGGGGACGGGGAAGGCACAAAGAGGTACTACTTTGAAATGGACGCCCTCGAACTCGCTCGCTGACCGAAGCGAGCGTGTAATTTATCGCTCGGGTCAGGACCCAGCAGCCGTACGATCAGCAGACTCTGCGGTAGGTCGCAATTTTCAACAGCAAACGGTTCTAAAGGTTCTCGGGCGATAATGAGTTATTGGAGTTATCGATGTGTAATAAAAAAATCTGAAACTCACAGCGTTAACAATCTTTGCTCATGCGATCGATATTGCAACCCTCGTCGCCAAAGTAGCGATCGATATTGTTCAACGAACAACCATAAGCAACCCAAAAGGGTAGACCGTAATGGTATCGAATCAGAAGGCGAACCGTTTGAGTTTTATGAGGCTTACGCGCGAGTGCAGTAAGTACTGCAGCCTAATAACAATCTCAATGATACACCATTCAGACGATCGTCTGCGTCGCGCAATAAATGATGCAAGTGGGACGCGCGCATGCTCCCTAAACGTATGGACAGGCTGCTAGGTGCTATTGGTTACCAAAAGGGCTAAGGATTACGTACGTCTTCCGGCCGTGTGAGGTAAGATGAACCTCCCTCTAGTCCTCCCGGTGGGGTGCAAAAACGTGGCCCACGCCGCACCGTCTGTCAAATGTTAAAACCGTCTCCAAGCGGACAGCGATCGATGAAGTTTCCGATGAAGCCTCGGCACGAAATGGAGTCGTTAGTGTCAAAAGAGTTCACTACAGCGGGCACCCTTCGTCTCTGTACCTAACCATTCACCGGGCGACCGGGGCTGTTTTGTGAATGAAGCGTGCCAACCGCAATCAACTAAAACCCTGGGCTTTAGCGTTTCATTCAAAAGTTGGAGCTTTCGAGACCTGCGAAGGTTTTCTGTATAGGGAAGCTGCTGCTCTTGCTGCTGCCGCCGCAGCTGCTGCTACTGCTCGGAGGCGGATCTGGTGGAACTGGGCTGGGCTGGCGACGTAAAAACGAAATGGGCTGGCGACGTAAAACCATCAGAAGCCTCGATCGGTTTCCGACCGGTACGGGGATTAGTTTGCTTTTTTTACAATCTCTTCTGCCCGTAGACAGGATTATGGCTTTCGACTACGTGTCTTCTTGACTTGAATGGTGCAGTTCCATTCACGGTAGAGCGCGCTTCGAGCCCGTTGCACATGAGGCAGGTTTTTCGGACACGGTCACGCGGCGTTGAGGCGCGCCAAACACACCAACGGTTGACCTAATGAGGCGTTGAGATAACTAGTGGCAGCCACCACCGGTCGGCAGCTATCTTTCGAGCAGGTCAAAATTTGCGCATTCGACTAATATAGCTACGATAGGTTTATGCAAACTTCACATCGAGTTTGACGTTTTGCTGGCCCTCGCAGAATCGATACGGTTGACATTTTTATACTACTTACTAACTTTGCTTTCCAAAACCGCTAACAGAGGCGCACTGGATTCAGGGAATCTTTTTTTTTCTTTTCTAGCGGAAGATTCAACGCAGAAAATCAACCCACCTTAGTTTACGCAGCGTACCACATATTCTCATTCCATGTGGGCAGTCTAAAGAGTATTTTGGAGCAAGGTCATCCGGTATCATTCGGATGACATTTCCAGCCTACTGGATCTTACACACCTAATGTGCTACATATTTCTTATGTCTTCGCACAAGTCATAAAGTTACAATTCAGCTCCCTGAGCTCGTTGTCGATTCACAAACGCCGAACATTATCCGAAAAATCAAACATAGCAAAAAGGCTTCGTTGGTTTTGGAAAGCAAACCTAGAACTCACAAAATCAGATACATTCATTGCGAAAATGTATTTTGCTGTTGAAACTCATCTATGATTTGAAACTGATGTATTTTTTTTAAGTTTATAAAACCAGTACGTACCTTGGCAGAACTTTGTACAAACTATGCGATCTCCGTATTAATATCTGGCGGTTGACTACGATACAGTCGTGCAGGGTTACGCCGATCGACATTGCAAAACTTCTTCACGCCAGTGTTGAGCTGTGAAGCTTTGAGCAGAAATGCAATGGAATTCTCGTTCGTTGCTTCCAAACTGATTCCATTTCTGTATGAGGTTTATTTCAGCGTCTTAGTTTTAGTTCCTATAAAGTTGACATTTAGGAAATAATTTAGCTTTACAGATGATCTGAAAGTAAAAAAAAAAAATAAAAAAATTATTCAAAAAAAGTTTAAGAAGCTTTGTGACTAAAATTCTTTAAAGTAGCGTAAATTTTCTGATCGTATAAATTATATTTTGTTCATACCAGAATGGATGAAGAGTTCTCTTATTTCAACAGTTATTGAAAGATGTTAAATTTAAACTTACTTAAATACTACATACGATAGGGCACCGTCATATTGACTGGTGCATGGAATAGCTAAGGTAATAGTACGAAACAATTTGCTTAAATTTTTGTGTTTATGTTTACTAAGTGTTCAATGGTCTTTTCCTTCAAACCATTATTAAAAATATTAAAATTAAATTTCTCCTTCTCTGTGAATCTACAAAGAAAGTGAGCCTGCAGTTCAAATCAGTAAGGGGTTCATGTGCGAACCAATTATCAACTTCTTATCTTACTTTCCCCCCGTCTACCAGCAATGTATTCACGATATCTAACAGATACGTCGATTCGGGAAGGGGGATGCGATTTTTCTCGACACCCTTCGAATAGCTGGCAAATTTTCTAAAGTAAACACACGCTTCGCAGGGGCGGAATCGTTTCCCATTTCCATCGCACCGTACCCCGGCCGTCGATCGTTTGCACCAGCGCACCAGAAACCAGACCGGCGCGTGTGAGAGTAAATTTGGCAAAGTTTATTAAATTCGATCCTCTGGGCGCCACGGAGCGTTCGTGCAGTGGTGTCGTCATCCGGTCATTTCATGGCGCACAAGATGATCCCGCGGTGCACACAGCTTGTCTAGGCGGCAAGGGAGGCTGGTGCCGTGGTTTGGCACCCAAAAGCGACCCCCGAGAGCCCGTTACCAACAAGCTAAATATGCACGCTTAGCTCAACACGCTCAGCACGCCGTGGCACGCTCCCAAATTAGGGAGGCCAAGATAAATGTTTAGATAAAGTGAGATTAGATTTTGTGCGGACGGAACGGACGGTTGGCCGCGCCGCCAGGCAGGTTGCGAAGCGTGCGGTCCAAGACACATTTGGTAAGAGTCTAAGAAGCATCATACAAACTCAGGCCGGACCGGCACAAAACTAACCCAACTCCATTAGTGGGCCCCATGGCTGGGCGGGTCACGGTGGTGGAAATTCGCTACAAGAAACGTGCACTAACCCCATTTCAGCTTTGATTTCCGTGCGAACCGAACGCAACAAAAAACGCAAGCTTTCCGTCCGAAAAGATAAACGATTGCCGGCGTTTCTTTGGCAACCACTTTGCTACAGTGTTGCCGAGTTATTTGTAGCGGCAGGCGCCAAAGGGTAAAACAGGATGCAGTGACCGGTGCGTGTATGCACCGTGGCGGAGTTGTTTTTCTTTTCGAACGCCCCGGCTAAACGCTCTGAATTTTCCCACTTAGTGATTGATGGTGATTTAAGGAGTAACAAACGGCGCGCGTGTTTCTTTCCCTTCCACCCGCTCCCCGTGGATACTTCATTCTGCAACAAAAACCTCTTCGGCTAATTGGCAAACCATGGTTCGATTGCATTCTTGAGATACGATTGCGTTACGCACACCGCTTCGGCTCTCTCTCTCTCTCTTCATCTCGCGCTCGGCCGTGCGATAGTAAACTGAACATGAAACCGTATCCAACCCGATCACTATCAGAATATTTATTTTGTCTCTATGCTCCCTCCTAACACTCCTCCTCTACCACACGCGCCTTGGCATGGAAAAAGAAACTGGCAACGCATCTGGCAGATAGGTTTATCGTGCCGTACCAGACGATAGTCTACGCTAGTCTACTTTTAGCAGACCAGCCAGACCAGCCAGACCAGCGGCTAGACACATTACAGCATCCGAACATCCTCAGGAGCCCTCCGCTTGCTACGTTACGTGCGTTTTTTTTACGCCACTGTTTCTTACGATTAGCTCTGGCTGGTGTGTGGTTTTTTCACGTTTAATGCTTTCCGCATTCTCCACCACGGCCATTAGCGCACGGTGCTGCTCCCGGTGGATTACTGATAGATGATGCTGACGCCATCAAGATTTCAACTTTCGCTTTCCGCTGCAAGCAAGTGTGTCGTATGTGTGTTTGTGTGTTTGTGTTTCCTTTCTTGACTCTCAAAGAAGCAGTAGCAGCAACGTTACGATAGCAATCGGAACTGCCTCAGAAGACGCACTAGACATCGCGATTATGCCAGCCAATAAAGGAAGAATCCAATGCATTGTTTCTAATGGGCCATCACGATATGCTACCAGCGTTCGAGATGCTATAGATAGACCGGTATACCAATTGAACCGTGAGCGCCGAAGCCAACATAAAATAAATGCAATAAACGTCAGTTCGCGCTCGTTCCGTGCCGAAGCGCTTCCAAATCCAAGCGCGAACTCAAAATTTGCGCAAAGAAGCAAGCGCTTGAAAACGGAAACAACCTAGGCGTTTCCTTTCTTCGCTTCCGCCCGCAGGGTGGAGGTTATTGGCAGCCGCTTCCTAGACGCAGCATGCGTAAAACACTCCAAATTGTTCGACGCGAGCGCCGCTCAAGAGGGCTAAGCGAATTTTCAAGGTTAAATGTTGCCACCACTGCCGTTAACGTTTCGGTGACGCTAAATTTAACCAGTGCTGAAAATTCGTTCGCTCTCGGTGAAGTAGTCGAAACCGTCGATCGGGCCGCGTAGTGCGACGCATGGTCGTGTGGGTTGTTGATACGTATGGCGACCATGGAGGTATGGCGCGGGACCGTGGAAACTCGATGGGTTCAACGTATGCTGCCGTGACGCAGGGAGTCCCAAAATTGGAAATGTCACTTACGGTTGGTGTTTGGCGCGAGACTTTGAAGCCGGTCGTTGCTCGGTGCGACAATCGGGTCGATTATGTGACGCCGCCGTCAGACGTTCGGTGGGATAGTTTGGGTTTGGGAGTTGGTTTGGTTGCGATGGTTTGGTTCGTTGCGATGCCTTCCGTTGCGCTAGGGCCTAGACAAGTACGGTCAGTCATTAGTTTCGCGACCGCTACACGATCGATTTTGGTATGTGGCCTTCTCGTGCGTAAGCTCGTGTGAATTGCACAAGTTGCCGAATTCTGTGAGGGACAATCGGGTGGTCCATAAGGCACAGGATTTTGTACAACACAAGAATGTAAAATTTAAACTTATTCATCGGGGTGCGACCAAAGCCAACGTATTGATAGCTGAACTTTTCTCGAGATACTTATTTTTTGTTGTTGTCCGGAATGCAGAATAATTTTCTGTCGTACAAAAGAAGTTAGTAGTAATTTTAGTATTTTTAGTAGACATATGTTCTTCCTCTGGATGTCAAACATTTAGAATTTTAAATGCAATAAATATAAAATTTAAATTTCTCATTCTAGATCACCTTGGCTAGCACTTCCTCCGGCTAAATCCGACATCTACTCACACACCCATCGGCACAAGCACATCGGATGATCCTCGACCGCCGGCATGGCGTTTCTGGGTACCGGAGAAGCAAAGCAAAATCTCATATTGCCAACTCACAACTCACCCCGTCAAAGAGCTCGCAGGTGCAGGAGCAGTTATTCGGGACCTGAATATTTTCTTTTGAATCACTTACTGTGCACACGGCTGCACATTCCCGAGGGTAATCCTAGAACTCAACCCACCGTGTCAGTGCTAGGTTTCTTCTGCAGATTAGACCACGGGGAGAAGGGTTTGAAACTGCTCGACACGCTTCACTTTGGTGTTCACGTATGTTGAACCATTGAAAACAGCAATCGGAAACCGTAGTCAACGTGTGCTAAATAATCTCAACTTCAAGCGAAACCACCGGGGCAAGCGAACTAAATATCACCTGACGTCCGACACAAACAGATGCCTGTCTGTATATGCAAGAATTATGCAAGTAATTGCTTCAGCCCGGATTCCTACAAATCCCGAAGGGCTTTCCGCGTGAATCTCAACCGTGAACCAACCGTGACATGTTGCACCCACGGGGAAGAAAAATATGATGCACATAAATAAGCGCGTTTGGGGAAGCACGGCAGGGAAGAAACAAAATAGCTGTCCGAAGGAAGCTGCAATACTCCCTTGAAGAAAAGCCGCTTGCGTATCGGGGCGGCGGCGATTGTGTGTCCGAGCGCGGCGTGAGCGGCATGGGCGCGGGGGGTACACGATAAATTAGTTCTATCAGTTAGTTTATGGTGTTTATGAAAAGTTAATTCCTCCCGCTGTCCTGGATCGCCGGGAGCGCTGCGATCAAGCTGGAAGCAGTGATACCGCCAGCCAACCAGTCAAGTCGCAATTGGGTGAATCATACGTCCTGGTCCTGGCTCGTTCCGAGCCGCCGCATTCATCCTACCAATAAAAGAGCTCGTTGCGGTCGCCTTTGGGGAACGATTCGCGAGCGCGTTATTTACGGCGGCTTGAGATCATCCCAGGCCAGGGATTTGGGGACGATCGTCCGGTGTTCGCGCCTCCTCTCGCACGCTCCAGGTTTGGCTCGATTCGGTGTATCTAATTTTCGATCCACTTTAACACCGCCGCTAGGCGCACGCGCGCACGAGCGCACGTTTTTCACATTGACATTTGTTACTCACTGAGGGGGAATTGAGTCACAGCGAGCGAACAGATCACAAATTTGCAGGAAAAAAAAACCAACGGAACGGTTGCAAACGACGTGGGAAACTCAGTGCAGGCGTTCGGACAGGCAGCAGGAAACGCCCGATTAGGAACCGCTAGGTTCCGCACGTTCGGGAAGCGTCTTGAATCACCCAAGAATAAACCAACACAAAACGTAAAGGTAGCGCACCCGAATGCAGATTGCAGTAACTCCTCGAAAACCCATGCTCTATGTGAGCCCGATCGCCCCGGGGAGCCTCCGGTTGAAACTTTTTCGCCAAAACGCCGATAATCGGCGATAAATTTGAAGATTGGTTTTATTTTTTCCATCGCTTTTGAAATCGATCGATTTTCTTTTGTGATCGCCAGCCAGCAACTGTGGCACCACTGCTAAGAGGATCGTAGATCGTTCGGCTTCTTCGTGGATGAGAAGCGCGCAGCATTGAAAAAAAAACAAAACAAAAAAGTTAACCGCCATAAAAACAACAGCCGACAGATTGGGGGATGCGGAGGGAGGTTCGCAGGTATCGTGGATAAATCTCGATAAATTTTTTTCCTCTCGACGAATGTCTATCTGCAAATTTATCGACCCACCCGCCATCGACAACTTCTCGTCCTCCTATGCTCGCGGTGGGAGCTTAGAATGGTGCGAATAATAGAGGAAGGAAGTGGCAGAATTAGCATACGAAAAAGGGGAACCCTGAAGCTACGTCTAATTAGCAGCTAGGAGAATAGAGGGCACGAGAAGGGAAGCTCCACCACGAAAGCAAAGTTTGGAGCTCTGCACAACGACTAGCAAGCGCAATTTACGCACATAACTTGGCCAAATTAGTGGCGGTAATGGTCGTGAAAGAAATGATTTCGTAATTTCGTTTCGAGTCGAAAAATGAAAGAAGTGTGTTTAGTTGTGTTGCATGCTGAAACGATCAAACAAATTCCATATTTTGCACAGCAACAAAGAAGTGCTTAAAACTCTATTCATCGAAACAAAAACTAAGGGTAGACGTCAGTCCAAATGGTTTTGTAGGGCGACCGACATTGATTGAGTCTGTGAGATGAGGCATGGAAGATACATTTTATCGACCTAAGTGCCGAGTCGAGCGTTCACCGATTGAACTTGTCTTAGACAGCGTCTCACGGAATGTCTCATTTCGGTTGCGACTTCTAGTGTCGGTGTACTGTCGTGTCTGGGTGAGCGGAGCTGCCGATGACAGGTCGATGAAGGTATAGCAATGACAACACTGAAGAACAAAAAAAAAAACGATGACTGTCATGTGACTAAACCGTACTGTTGCCATAGCTGGAATTGGATACTCTGATGCCCATCCGAAAGATTACATCCACTGTAACCGTAAGCTTAACCCTGGTACGAGCCGAATCGAGCGCGGAAATGACGAGAGCCGCGGAACCCTCGGATGCAATCTGTCATCGGACGTTCCACTGGTCGTAGCAGCGTTTTAATTGACATTTTTTGTGAAACTCGCTGACAGCTTAAACGTACCCGCCAAAAGCGGTAGTCACTCGCGGAGACAAGGAAGCTTAAAGATGAAGTTGAATCGATAGTGTCTGATTGCGTTCCCATGCTGCTAACTGCCCGTGCCGAGGGGACCGGCAACGCAACCCAGCAGCATATTCTGCAACGCTGTACCGGCAAATACGGCTAATACGGTTTAATTCGTTAAAACGAGCGCATATCTTCACCATCCACGTTAAGCCATTTATCGACAGGCGAACGGGAGAATAGCAAAATTCCTTGCGACGTGGTTCACGAACGGGTGAGCAGTGAGCGAAGCGAAATTAATTCCTGAAATGTTTACCCTCTTCCAAATGGTCCGTAATCGTTGTAATCTGACCAAACGAGTCCCGCGCCTGTCCTGTTATTCTTCACCTTCTTCAGGCGAGAACAACCATTGGACGGTATTGGTTTACTGCCAGCGGCTTAGTGACACCTTTAACGGCGCGAGAACAATGTGCATATTTGAAATGCTTTCGTTGTTCATGAGTTTCTTCTACGACTAAGATTCCACCGACACGCAATCCGACAAATCCAAACGGGAATGCCGGCCGGTGTAGATATTCCACAAAATGGGAGAGTATTAGTTACTTCCCACCGCTTTCGACATATTTTAATGGCCATGGTGAATCAGAAACATTGGCGTAATAAATTTGCGGAATGGTATGTTGAAAATTTTAAATGTTACTATAACATAAATCAGAAAGTAATAAAATTTTAGCGCGCAGTGTCCTCAAGTTGATAAGTGCGAGACACTTTAATGAGTTATCTTTTACAATCAGTCTATGTTATAACAAAACAGCTCAACAAGTAAAACTGTATAAATTACTAAAGAGGGTTTTTTCCTATAAACTTGATAGGCAGATTGATAGAAAATGCTTTAAACGATAAGTATATAAACGATAGTTTATCATTAATTACTTTAATCCGTCAATGAACTTCCGACTTAACGTTGACGTCTTCCCCGCCAAGCAGCCTCACTTTATTTCGTTCAATTTGTCAACCTGACTTCTTACGGTTCCGCATCGTTGTAAAATCAAGCAGCTAAAAAAATCATTAACAGACGACGATGTCCAAAACCCTAGTCCTACGATGAGCGTCGAAAAAAACAAACGCTTTATCTAAAATAGCCTTCAGCTGCATATTAATCAACCGTTCGTAATAAAAACCATTCCGTTATCGTCCTGTGGTCGTATATATACACTGAGGACCAATTTACCACACCGTTTGCGTTTTTTTTTAATTTTTACTCCATCTCCCAGTATCAAATGACCAACCGATTGTAATAATCAACGATCGTCTTCATCTTTGCGGTGACAACGAGCCGATCCAAAAATGGTTCGTTTCGAACATTTCACAACACGAAAAAACATGACTGTCACAAAAAAAAAAAACGCATTCCGTGTGTTGTAAATATCCAAACCAACTGTCCACGCTGGCTCTGATCGGCCGCGAGGCAATCCGCCAACGGTAACGATCGTCATGTTCAGGCTTCAACCGGTGCGATAATTTTTGCTGTCCGAATCTTTGGCACGGTAAATTAAGCCGTGTCCTTTCTGGGTGGTTGTCATCGCATCAGACGACGGCGAAAAGAAACGCGTCGCGCACCAAACCAGACAGACGGCCGGCCAGACACACTAACCTCGCCTCTGACAAACGGTGCGCGGCGCTGTCGGTGCAGATTATGGTTATTACTCATCCTCCCCTTGTGCGACTGCTGCCGGCCGGAACTCGGTATCGGTACGGTAGTTGCGTACGACATCTATATTAATACTTTTTCCCATCGCGTTCTACGATCTGTCGAAATGTCGAAAGAGGAGCCCAGAGTGTACGATGAAACGTATGCCGCTGATGCGACGATAGGGACAGCTTTGAGAAGAAGCAACTGTTTTCAAGGATGTTTGCATTGGGTCTGTCAATACTTTGTAGCATCTCTGCTGGTGGGTCCGATGGAGCAGTACGCACATAACGGGGGAAGCAGTGCATGCGTGGATCACGACAGTCCACTTGGGTGTTTGCCCAACTGCATATGCATCATTTTCATGCATTAGAATGTAAATGTTAAGTAAAAAATGCATACATGACGGCAAGACATTATTCACACGCTGTACCATTAAATCATTGCTTAGTGCATTGCCATTGAGCGGTTTTGATTGTCGATCTTTCTTGATTTCATTCCAACTGCTGAAACTGCACTCTGCACTTTCTTTCTTCCAAAGATATCCTTGATGCTTTAAAAAAACATCATCTCATAAAAACGGTAGAGAAGATCTCGACGCTGCTTGACTCTGGCAGGAATCTCGAACAATGCAATATTTATCGGTATTACATTCTCAACACATGACAGCTGACTGCAGTAGAGCTATCTTCACGTTACGAATGGCTGAAGTGGAAATAAGAAAACTCGTTTCAAACGAGATAAAATCATGCAATATGGGATGGTTCTGCGCATTTTTTTGCGGAGTGTGGCAGACCACTTATTTATTGGCTGCATTCGCATGATCAAAACCAAGACTCATCCTTTTCCGCAGATAACGCACCCTACAAATTTATTTCTGTGTGGCAGCAGAAAAAAAAGTGTTCTCCAGTGTACTTTATTTAATGGATTGAGACATTCCTTGAGCCACAGGTCTTGCCCAGGAAAAGACAATACATTGAGGATGCACGAGGATGCTTCGGCAGCAGAGCCGCGAGGTGATGATTTGTTCGACGATATTTTACGCCAAAAGGCCAACGTACCAGCGATACGGGGGTTTGCGAGATGCATGAATGAAATTCGGACGCGGCATAACAATGGAGCGATAATCAATAATCGAGAATTATTGTCGACCGCGCAGCTTGAGTGTATTGCCCGCGTGAGGATCGAACGCAGGGGTAGCAGCAGAAAACCAAAAAAAAAACAATCCCATTCTTAGTTTTTGGCGGCGAAAATGAAAGTGGTACATTTTATTTCAATACTAAATCAATAAAACGATTGAAAAGGGCACACGGCACGAATAAGGCGAACATCGATGATTTACTGAGTAACGCATTGCTGCAACGCCTTTTTGTTTGAAGTTTTTACGATCAGTTCATCATTCTTATTGCGCAGTGTAAAACATGGCTTCATACTTTCCCAAAAAACAATCTCAGACGTCACGGGAATGCTATGTGATGTGCCTTGTAGACACTCTTCCGAACTTCAAGTAACGCTTCACCCTAGACTGATTGAATGTAATGGAAAGAAGCTGCTGACATATTTAAGGACACTTTTGCGCCATCATTAATTTTAAAAGCAATGAATCAATGCATTACGGAACCGAAGTATCCTCGACATCCTTATCCGCCGTGCGGTTTACGCCAAGGATTTTGATTGTAAGGCCCCCCCTCGGCGTACGAAGAGGAACTCTAGGACAAGGAACAAAAGAATAGTAACCATCAGAGTCAGCACCAGCATTGACATTGGCGACCATCGGTTTCATCTTTCACGCTTAGTCAATAGTGCTTGTGGTGGCCTTTAGCAGCAAGATTATTCAATTTGTTTTGCACCCATCCGCATACGAAGGGCGATAAATTATTGCTATCGTAGCAGCTCATTTTGTCACAGGCTCCAGAGAAGCATTACGCAACGATGCGTGTACCCTCTTCCCTTGCCACCGCCAGACCAGAAGCTGTGCGACCTCTCTGCGACCGAACTAGGACAAATATGAAATAGGGTGAAAATCCGTCTGTCCGCCCGCCCGGCGACGCGGCCTTGGTTCGATTTATGGTGTTCCGCGCGTTCACGGTTCCCATGAAAACAAGAGTAAAACACATGTAATGGGGCAAACGATTGCTGGCGATGAAAGTGAAAAGAAGAAGTACGCAGAAGTCGGCGATGCCGCGGGATGGGACGGAGACGGGTGGGACCTCCGGAGACGAGGATGGAAAATGCATTAATCAAGCCATCGGCGCTCGCTGATCGGTTTTCTGCACCTCGGCAACTTTCGCACTCACGATGAAGGTGAAATGGAAATCAGTTCACGATCGGGGAAGGGACGGTTAGGGGTGCGCCATTAATCATTTCACTGGCGCGATCGGTACAATTATGCAACCGTTCTTGTTCTGAGCGATGCCGCGTCTGATTGGGCGCGTATAGGATGCTACGTAACAGACACCGATGATTGTATTATTTGAGTTGAAATCAATTTTATAACACTTTTGAATCTCTAAATGTTGTTTATGTGGCAATATATTATTGCACCGAAGTTTCCATGAGTAATATGGTGATAA
>JXXA01011973.1:0-12963 GCA_000956255.1 Anopheles punctulatus | reverse complement strand
AACGAAGATTCAGCTTAGATGACCGAAATTTTCACGCTGTTAGACTAATTTGAATTTTGTGGAACCTTTCCACATCTGGTCGCATGAACGAGGAGCAGAATTTTATTAGTTGTCGGATGTAAAATATAAACTTTGTGCGTCTAAGAAACTCGCACGGAAGTTTTCTTCACTTACACCTGACCAATCAACATCAAGTGGTTGTGACGGTGCGAAATTTTCATTTTACAAAATACCTGAAAATTTCATACTTTTATAAATAAATAAAAAAATATTGCTGAAAAAATTTGAAAAATATATATATTACAAGAATAAACTAAAAAAAAATGCAAACTAAATTCCATGCCTTCACTAAAATTTATAAAATGTTTCAGTCTGATACAACCACACTAGCAAAACCCTATGTATACACATACGAAGAGTGTGTTTATAAATAAATGTCACATACCTCTAGGTGATGGCTGCTTATGAAATCCATTTTTGAGACAGACATGTTCAAGCGGTTCAAAAACCCACTCACCATCGCCGTACATGATGATCAGCACTCAAATCTACCTTCATTAGCCACCCCGCCGTCGTGATGTGATATGCTCGATCCCTGCGGTTTACCCACCATCGGCTCTGTAATCCTCATTAAGGTGTTTCCCCTGTGCCGCATTGACCCGACCACGGTTATCAAAGATTCATCGAAATAAAGCGAGCGTGTGCGCGCGCCCGCTTCATCAAGCGCGAGCTGCAACCTGGTTTGCTATTTTCCGTTTACCAACCATCAGCGTTTCAGCCACATCTGACACGAACCCGCCGCATGCGGCCTACTTTAGCCTACCGAGAATCAACCCGTGGGTCGCGGAAAATGAACCGCACCGACACCCGGAACATTTCCGCCGGGTGTAAAATAGTACACCCGACGAGGGGCACACTAAGGGATTTTTGGTTTCGGCTCGTATAGTCGGCATCGTTGTTGTCGTTGTCGTCGTCGAGGCCCAGGAAGCTCAGCATGGGCGCGGGCTCATGTCGCTGCGATACGATCGGAAAGAATATACACCCGAGCGAACCGAAGGCCGAAACGGGAATGGGGTTGGTTGGGGCGAATGCTGAAAAAGCTCCAGTTGCATTGTGCGTCAGCATCCAACGAGCTTGAAGCACCAGCTTGATAGGCCATCAGGCTCTCGCACGGTGCTACTTTTGACACGCGGAAGAAACCATGATTGGATACTGTCGCGTTGTAAAACGGGGTTCATTACGGCTCGCGGTGACATGATTTAGCCGCAGCCTTTGTGACGCCGGAGTACATAATATTCGCTGCAACACAACACTGATGGAGGAATAATTGAAACTAACGCGCCTGCGTTGTCGAGTGATGCATGACATAAATATGGACCCGTTTTGAGAACTATTCAAACCTGCTCCTACGCTAGGGAAGAACATTTCCCTTTTTTATCTCACTTCAGTTCATATTAGTTTTTTCACACAACAGCACAACAGGGCGCCTATGCTGGGGGAAAACAGGAAAGTAACATAAGAAAACAGCGCTTGTTTCTTAAATGAAGTTTTATTATATCACTTAGAGGTTTGGTTTGATTTAGATAGCCTAAAAGATAATGTTAAAACTGTTGTCAAGATGTTTAACGATGGTTTACTAAGTTAATAACTACAACATTACTATAATATTACACATATTTAAGTGAGTCAGAAATACCTGTGCTAAGTATACATATCTAAACAAGCTATTCCCAAAAATTCCCCTTGTGTCACACATGTAATTCATCTTCCACTTTTTCAAAAAATACGCGCGGCATTTTCGAAAAAACGATCATTTATTCCTTCCTCCACACACGCAAACTGCGTTTACTTTCTGGCTAATTGAACTCGTTCAATTCCAATTTCCCATCAACGGATTAGCATCAACCGGAGCAATGGTTGCGATTGGAAAGCCTCTTTGCATGCGTTTACTAAATGTACGGCACGTCATTTAGGCCAATTGAATAGAATTCTCCTGACGCTTGCTTGCACAGAACGCTTCCCAAAACTACCTATCGCTTGCCCGGTTTCATAACGATGCTGTGTGGAATTTAAAATCAGACATCGGCTTGATCGGACATGATACGACCCGGCTTTCGATCCTAGAACCTCCGTTCTCCGGGCGAAATTGCGACGAGTGGATTTCCCCGGAAACGTTATCCATCAGTGGATTCGTTGTTTTTTTCTCTTTCTTTCGGTTGCGTAAACCGAAATCGAGCCGAATGTGTCAGGATGGCTTCATCCCGTTGCAGAGCGAAAATCACCAGAGAGCCATCAAAACGTTGCGGTTCCATAATTGATCCGCATATTTACCCACCCACCTCACCTGGGCACCTGTACCGACGGGAAGGATTCAGCCGGGGTTTTTCAGCAGACGAACGTGAAGTCAGTGGGAAATGGTGGATCACCTTTTTTTTTTCTTTCCCTCATCGCAACCAATCTTTCCCATTTCTCATGCCCCGTTCGGAAATGTCTCAAATAACGTGAACTCTCACCCGGGCACACGGGAGGTCAACGTCGATTTATCTTCGGCCGGACGGGCCCAGGTCCCAGTTTCCCTGATCTAATCGACAGAATACTAAGCGTACAGGCCCGAAAGTGTTGCCGGCCGAAGCAATGTGAACGGAATTGGAAAAAGAAACCCGAACCTCACCTTTTGTCCAACCGTGGGGTGTGCAACAACAACAAAAAAGGCGTGATAAAAGATTGCCGTGGAACACGTGCCGAAACGAAATCACGTCCAGGGCAGCCCGTGATGAAATGAATCGAAAAACAGGCGTTCGTGCAATGTCTCACGTGGCTCAAAACGTAAATACGATGCTCAGCTTCTCGTCATCTTGCGAGCGGATTTTGCTGCCTTATGTCATTAAAATTCCTTCTCCACGAGGCGAAATAAATATTCATCCAACACACTTACACGACGGTACCACGTCTGCATCGTGTAAGTGAAAGGAACCGATTCTCATTTAGAAATATTTTCCGTTGACGAATGCCTGGCGCAAATGTTTTCAAAAACAGTGCCTGGTTCTGGAATATTAACTTTCAAATTCAGCTCCACTCTCGTGCCGTACGGTGGAATTAATTTGCAACATTAAGACAAGAGCTCCATCGTTGCCACACGTGCACCAATCAAGCTGCCATCAGCCCTACCCTAGGTGGCATTTTTCAGTTCGTATCTACGACTGTCAATTTCACACCATCCACGGCTCACATCCAAGCACTCGCGGCACTCGAAGAATTTGCATTTCAAAAAAATAAACCGAACCGAATGCACCAACCTAGAAGCTCTTTAAGCGCACCGCAGCCAAGACGCTAGAGGCCGGGATATCTCTCACCCTAGGTGGTGTTCGCAATTCATCGCAATAGCAACCCAGGCAACCGTATCCACACACGCTGCTGATGGCCTCATTGTGACCTCGATTTTTTTTTGCCTTTCTTTTTAACGCATATCTGCACTCGCACCGGTCGCATTTCGGTCGCTCCCGAAGCGATGCGAAAGTTTTTCGTTTTTCCTCCCGCCGCTCTCGTGCTTACCATTCCGCCCCAGGGAGGCCGTGGATTCGCCCTGACTTTGGCTTAGTGGCGTTCGGGAGTTGACTGCGCTGCGGTATCTATGCGCCACAAACTCTTATTCATTGCACGACGAGCAAGGGAAGGGTGGGGCTTTTGTTTTGTTCCATTTCGTTTCACTTACCCCATGAACGAGATACGTGGGGCTTCGAAATGCATTCCCTTTCTAAGGAGAGTGCATCCTTTGTCCTGCCTGTGGCTGGGGTACGGAATTTCAAAATGGATGCTTTGGTGGAGGATCTGTTTCGTTGTGTTTCGTTGTTTTTTTTTGCTTCTTTTGCTGCCTCCCAAGGCCAACACCTTTCAAACGGGGCACAGAACGGGGAGCTGCAGCGTCACGTTGCTCCGGACGGAGTTGAGAAAGGAAAAATCTTGCTACCTCACGCTAGGATTAATTAGTGCGAAAAGATAGTTTGGTGAAAAATGAGCACCAAAAGCACAGGGACCGGTCGCATCCCGTTCCCGATCGTCCCTCGCCGAGGCCGATCTGAATGGCAGTCATTTCTCATTACTGTATGCGACTGCATACATAATCAACGCGGCACAATAACATAACCGCACACGAACGGAGGCGTTGTGTTGCTATTGCTATTCAAGTAAAGTTTCCCCCGTAGGCAGCCGTAAATCCCACAGGTAGTTATGCTTTTGAAAACGATTTGTCACGGTGCCTACTATCCAGTGCGCATCCATTCAACACGCGTCCCTCGTGCTAGCTTTTTCACTTCGAGCCAGCTGCACAGTGTGCTGTATGAGGTTTATAATAGTAATGTCATATCCTTCATTACCCGGCCTAACCAACTTAAGCTGTTTTGTAATCATTAGGCCATTAGTAGGAGAGAGTTTTAATTATGCTTTTGCATGACATTAACTGCATTTAATAAGAATTTTTGATACAGTTGTGTCTGAAGAGTTTGTAGTTTTGCATTTTTAAGTATTATAGCGAAGAGAATTTTTTAAATATTTTATTACAAATAAACGAACCAGCTTATTGACTATGAAAGCAATCGAAAAACCTTAATTTCCGTTGGTTTAAAATGTGCAGCCTAAGGGTGGCGCTTCTTATAACCCACTGAACAAATTAATTAAATCCCCAATTAATCTGCTACTTCGATTCTTTTATCCTTCCGGTCACTGGTGATTTATTTCGATGGCTAATTTTCATTCAATTTTCGGAACGCATCACGACTCGAGAGCAGAATCCTTTCCAAGTATATTGCTGAAGCAGCTATTTTTGGAAAAAAATCAATTCACAGGGAAAATTTGCTGATCGTTGGGAGATGGAACGGGTAATCCTTGAGCCTTTCTAACAAATCGCCGTCTGATTCTCGAAGGTTCAACTGACCGTTGCTGGAGCCACGGAACCACTCATAGCACCTGGATTCACTTGAGCAGCTTTATTTTACACCGGGAAATGGTTACAACAATCGTTTTAATTGGCCACACTGAATTAAAAAAAATACTAGCAGTGTTCACGGAGCTGATTGTAAAATAACGATTTCACGAATGATGATAATCCAATTTGGTAAATAGTACTGTAGCCTTAAATCAAGCGAAAACCCATGAAAAAAGAATTTGAATAGCAAAAGTTATATATTTACAACAAATAATCTCACTTACAACAATGTATAAAATTTCTTACATAAATATATTTCAAACATCCATTAGAGAAAAAAAATCATATTGTTAAACTTTCTTCATTACCATAAACCTCCCACAAACATTCTACAACCGTGTTACCCCCGTTAGTGTCCACCTAATTACAAACATTTATGGGCAGTATGTGAAACTTTCCACCAACATACACGCACACTCCCGCACATCAAACAGGATAATTAAACGAACACCTGCAGTAGGAAACATTTTACACTGCACCCCTGCAGTCAGACGACGCCATTCATTTCAGCCCGCCACAGGCCATTCATAAAAATGGTGAACCCTTCCTGCGCGTGGGCTTTATGGGAGCTGATGGTTTCAAAGCTAATAAACATACCTAAACAACGTCGAAAAAGCGTTGCAAAAAACCGGACATCTTCATCGCCGTTCAGCCGGCCTCGAAAAAAAAATACACCTCCTTAAAACGACGATGCATTCGGCACAAAACGTTTACTTTACGAGCTGCCGTTTTCCTGCCGAGGTTGCGAAAGTCAAGCATTTCCGCATCGGCCCGCTCGGTCGGGCTAGGAGGTGCTGGAAGGTGATAATAAAAGGCTCCCTCTGCGAGACCTTCTGCGGTACCCAACGCTTCCGAGCGTTCGCCACCGTGTAATTGATGAATAAATTTATTTAATCGTTTCAACTTTTTAATTTCATTGCTACCGTTCTTAATTCCTTTGGGGGGATGACTCGGGGCTGTGGCAGGCTTCTGCATCATGCAATGATACATTTGCGAGACGAAAAAACTTAAACTTCTTTTCTCCGAAAGGCTACCAGCAGCGGGGTGCGGGAAAGGTCTTGGAAGGTATTTAATAACATATGACTCGTTCGCTGAAGGTTCGCAGCTACCAGGAGCAGGCTCGCATCGTGGACGAATGCCACTCGGTACGCTTTAAGTACCAAATAAACATTACGACTATAACTGTTTCCTCTCGTTTACTTTTACCGCCCCATCACAGAGGCTGCACCATTAGTGTGGTCGGTGGCGAGAGCGCAACGCCAAACGAAACTAAACTGAATAAAACAATAACTCGTAACGCTTGAGTGAACGTTATCTCGCATTTCCTTTGCCGTTTGGGCGGGGTGCCGCAGGAGCATTCCTGCGGCTAGCCCGAGCCGCCCAGCCCCCAGCCCTCGGTTTCAACCCTTCTCCAGCGCTGGTAACAACACTGTCACCATCTTTCAGTGTGTTTGTAGATTTGCGGGGGTTGTGTGCGCGAGCACACAAGATTTTATGGCACGGAAAAGCGGTGGCCATAACCAGCGGACCCTTTTTCGATTTTCTGTCCTCAAGCGCTCTCCACGGGCTCGCGCAAGGTTTTTCTTTCAATCCTTCCAATCGTCGGGAAGGGGCTGCCCGGCTGGGGCCACATTTCGTCCTTGGTCTCAAATTCGGACGGACCAAAAAATCCATATCCGTGGCTCCTGTTTCGCCACCCGTTTCTTCGACCAGCAGTGCCCCGTTCTGTCGGTCAATAAAAATCGACACAGAAGCACCTCCATTTTTTTCTAACCCCATAGAGCAGGGCACATGAAATAAAAAACCTCAGAAGCCTTGCCCCGTACGATAACGATAAGGGGAACTCACAAAAAAAAAAGAAAAGGCGTAATAAAATGCTCGTCAGAGAAAATTGTTTGATGGATGCTGAAGTTTCATTCGCCATCGTAAAACGATAAGAAAAACCAACCAACGACTGTCACCTCACGCCAAGCGTGATGGATGCGGAGCGCATACAGATCATCATTTTTATTGCTCACGAAAGAGGGTCAATGTGTGGACGAGCGAGCTGGCGGAAAAAAAACATTGGACCAGGTGCTCGTTCGCTGTGGCCGGGCGTAAATCGTAAATTTAATGTCACCGAGTAGCTGCGGCAGACGCTCCGTTGCTGGAGACTTTGACCATAGTTTTAAAGGATCTTTTATTGACGGTTACGTTTGAATCATATTTACGATGCATTGAAAATAATAAAAATTAATCACACAGTCATACGAAATGCTCCCAACTCGGGCCCTTGTCGTTCCCCCACCGGCGGTGCCAGCAGTGGGCAAGGAAAAATCAATTTCATAGGATTAATATTTCCGTAAATTAATTACTAAACCTCCTGTGGATCGAGACAGCCTGGGAGACGTCGGACTTGCTCCGTTTCAGTGGCCACTACACACTACAGTGCAAGTTTTTCCGTCCCGTTTTTCCATCGGGGCCACGTGGAATGGTTGTTTGCGGTGCTGCGCTTGATTTGCATTTCATATTTCACGAGCTTGCCTGCGATCTTCTGTGTGCCCGCACCCGTACCGGTGCTTTGGCTTTGGCTACACCCCACCACTTTAACATAGCTTCCTTCATCAGGCACCGTTGGAGGATGAAGCCGGTCGGACGCCATTCTTCAGCGACGAAGCTGGAAACGAGCAATTCCGATCCGCAACCACATCAGGTGGCAGCCGGTGAGGCCCTTGCGAGCACCTGAGCGCAAGAATGTAGAGCGCCCGGTTCGTCTTTCTACTTTCCATCGGAAAACCTCTGCCAGCACCACGGTTCAGTGGGGCGAAATTCCAACACGGTCGGTTTTAACGTAAAATATAACCGCCGGGTCTGATTCGCCTGGGAGAAAACTGTGCACTATAGATCGGGACCGACAGGGTGGCGAAGAGGGACGTGTGCTGTAGCATCTCCGATTTACACACATACAAACACAGACACCCTCCTGGCATCTTTTACCTGGCATCCCGCAAGTATAGCGCGCCCGGACATGGGAAGCTCCGGCTTTACTTCGCCTCCCCCCGGCCCAGAACACCCTGAGTGAGGTGCAGTAAAATTTTATTAGTTACCCACGGAATGGCCGCGCGTAGAAAATTCATTTGCCACCCACGGCGTAAGGTGGCACGCAAGGCAGGTAGCAAAAGTAACGGTTATGTCCAGTGTACGGTACAGCGAGCCCGCTGGCCCATCGACGGCACCCGTTGGAAATACCAAATGTGATCATTTTCTTTTGCTGCTGGTACGGATTTTATATTACAATTTCCTTTAGCCAGTTTTTTTTTTAACGTTAAATTAACTCCGAACGACGGTAAAGGCTAAACAGAGATATTTTTCATTCCAATGCTTTTCAACTAAGAAAATGCGATAGGAAATTGCTGTATTCGTAACCTGGTTGCCACTTGTTTTTTATCTTCCTACAATTTCTAATTAATCCCTCCAGGAATATTTACCCTTCACGACAGTGAAGCGATAGGTTCGTTTGACTGGGTTCAGTTGAAAAACAGAGTATTTGCTATCGATTTTATGAAGAATTCACGATTGCCTCTGCCCACCTTGTGCTGTTTCGAACGATGCATTGTAAAGCCAACTTAATGCTGGTGGGTAACAATTTCTCTTGAAAATGCTAATAATTACCTCAGACTCGAGAGTCTCCAAATGAGCAAAAACAATTTCTTGCTAACTTTCGGTGCATTTATTCCCTTCGAAAGGAAAACTAGATACTTTGCAACTGAGATGCTTTTTGTTTAATCTCATAATCAAATCGTTGTACCAAAAAGCACAACGCAGTGCTAAATTAGCCTGTGAGTTAATTCCATTACCTTACATCTAATAACTATTTGAAATGTTTCTTAATGCCTTGAATACAGATGCTTGTTAACAGAAACAACACACAATGTACTCTTGAGTGACTGGAAATACCAATGTAATATATGGAGCAAATTTAACCAAGGTATTGACACATTGCTCTATCAACAGTGTTTTTTTTTGGTTTTCAAAACCTAGATATTTTACCGAGAAAATAACTTGCATCTTCAAATGAAATGTAGTGTCTATTCAACAAAACTTTTGAATACAATCCATTCCTCGAACCATCCACACTCTTCAACCATGTATTAGTTGTCCGGGATCAAAAAACTGTTACTCTACCAGAAATTAAGCAGTAGATTACCTTTACAATATTTACCCTAACTTCACCTCATAACTGACAAAAACTTTACTAGCCCCTTTTTGTACTGCTGGTTTATTATCTTACCATACTATCGCTCCTATTCTGGCTTACCTCAAAAGAACAACAAAACTTTGACTCCTTTCTCACTGTGCCCGCTTGTCGTACATAATTCTTCGAGGCACTTTCCCGGCAAAGACAACTTGTTTTAACCCACTTGCAGTGCTGTCCGAAGTGGGCTCCGTGCACCGAACGCGCCGGGTTTAATTTTGATGATGAAAACAAAGGCACGTTTCGTGCTGCTCCAAAAGGTGAACGCTGCACAGTTAACAGCCCGGCTTACTCTTAAAGATACGATCGTCCCTTTTTATCACAACCTCGTAAAACTAACCAACTGCTTTCAGCCCGGGATGGGTTGTACGACCACCCTTCGTCGCCGCTGCCAAAAAAAGAAACACCCTTGTCCGGCGTTACCATAGGTCGCAAACGTGGGCAGTGGAATGAAGTTTAAAATTTATTCGTCCAGCAGCTTCAAAAGCCAACGCCATGTCGGACATCGTTCACTAGCTGGCGCTTACTTTTGTCCCCGCTCCCCATCGGCAACGGGCATTCGAGCGTTGCATGAAATTACGTTTCTCAACGGAAAACTCGCCCACCATAAGCCCACAACTCATCTCGAGCCAGTGGACAGAAAACTGACATAAATGCAACCTCACAGCAGCAGCGCACGGCACACTAAACGCTCAAGGTCAGGCGGAGTGGTTCGCCCAGTTAATCCTGCCGGTCCTCGACTAGAAAGTGGTTGCGAATGGACGCATTATTGAGGCCTGGTGTAGCTTGTGTCTTTCTCGGGGACACAACGCGCACGAGCTACTCATAAACGGTTCCAGTCAGGGCTAGAGCAGAGCGGACCTTCAAAAGGACCTGGACAGCAAGTGCTTCTCGCATGCGGCAGTGAGCAGTGTGTAATGATTCACAATCAGTATAGATAATGATAACCATAAAGTTGTTTTATGACCGTCGTGAAGCAGCTCACATTTTTTCTACCCCGTTCCGCACTTCTCTCGTCCAGTCTCGTACCACAAATCGTTTCACTCACAATATTTTACGGTCGGTTTTGGCAAGCACAGCTTAAACCCCGCTCAGCTACTTTCCGCTGCGCACTTCCAGGCACTGATTGCGCACCTCACAAACAAACCGACAGCACCGTGCCACTGTAAAAGCCTAGCCAAACAAAATGAAACGAAACAACCCCTTTCCGTCAGGGTCACAGTATCGAGTTTGATTTGTTTATTGGGCTTATTGAACTGTTATTTACTATTTTAGCTACAGTAACACAAAGCGCTCAATCGAAGGCCATTAGTTTGAATATACACTTGCTAATGCACCATACTGTAAATAATAAAAAAGAAAACATAACATTTTCGATCATTGCTTAACCATGCATCGCTCAAAATAAAATGTTGTAAAACATTTTGAATATAGAACAGAAGCTATCAAAAAAGCCTATGATCATTATGGGATAGTAAATTCGATTTACAAATAATTCTTCATGTTTTCTTACAATCGTTTCCATATGAAACCATTCTATTGGTGCACACTGGCTTCTTTCCTAGTTAAGTAACATCGTTTCCTGTATTTCTGTACGGCTTGTATATGTCTGAGTGATTTTTGAATTCTGTGAGTGTGGCACAACAATTCCACTTCGAGGAAGATTGCATTTTTGTTGCAGTTGTTTTCATTATATAGCTAAATAAAATAAAACCGTAATACAGGAAACTTTCCAACCCGTTCTCATACGCCTCTTATGAAGTATATTCAGTGTTCTCATTCCACCACCAGCTTGAATTTGGATCTAACTTGAAAAGAACGCATCCCATCAACACACGCTGAAGTCCGGAGGGTAAAGCGTTGGGCGTAAATATCCCTTTTTTACTCTACGTGTTCTGTAAACACTCTTTCTGCGCTGCTCATATTTGGGGCGTTGTGTGACGTTGGTACCAAACGGGGTCGCTCTGTTCACGGTACGGAAACTTTCACGTTCAGCCCGTGCGGCCCAGCCACATCCGCATGCGAATTATTTTTCAAAAACTCGATTCCCCAGAACACCCTCCCCAGCCGGTGGGGTGGATGAGTAGTAATAGTACACCCCGGCTCGCCGCTAGTCGTTCCGAGCGTGCGGTAATACATGGTTCTGACAGAAACCCCGCATGGCGGATATTCACAGTGTGTAACAGGCGGCCACAGCGGCTGCGAGCCGTCCGTTCGGCCTACGAAGCGTCCAACCGTAATTAGGAACTGGTGAGCCCGAAGTGCTGCTCGAGCGAAATTAATTTCCTCATTTTTCTTGGTCAGATTCCAGAACCATATGCTTACGACACCACTGCGATCGATACACGGTACGTTGCCTGTGCCGGGCACTCGTGCCGTGGGTGGAAAGTTCGGTGGTGAAAGTTTCACCCCAATATCATATATAATTTGCTCCACCGGCAGGTGTGTCTAAAGTTGTAACAGCCTAGATGAAAGAAGGTAGCAGGCGTCGTCAGGCAAGTTGGTATCGTGCCTCTTTTATTGGACTACTCAACCCGTCGCCAACCCACGAGTGCTCGTACGAGTCTCATTCTCAACGAGCATCGTTTCTATTTTTGATACCTAGCCTACAGCCAACGAGGCTAGTTTTAATTTATGTGACATCTTTGAAACGCACTAACCACCACTCCCGATCACACTGCACCCGAGTGGGCCAGGCACAAAGGGGTGACAAATATAAAGCAACGCCCGCTTCTAAAGCTCACGCTTTGTGCACCGAAATCTGCTGAGATGTGCACGAAATTCCAGCATCAATCAAAGAGAACCAGTCCACCAGGAAGTGGTTTCTCCGGCCCGGTCGGTCCGGTACGAGGAATTACCTCCCGGTCCCGGTATCGTTGCTGCCCAGTGCCGTGCTTACTTGAGGATAATTACATACATCCTAAACACATTCCGATCCATTTGGAAGATTCCGACAGCGCTCGACTCGAGGTCCGTGCCTCGTAGACATCGCTTCCATTTCGTTGCATTAACGATGTGATTGCACTGATTAGTACTGGAGCTTTTCGGTGCACAAAATGTGCTTCAACCGTTCGTGTGATAGAAGGAATGCCTCAATTTATTTCACAGGACACAGAAACGCTTTCGGCAAAACGAACGGTCCAGCAATCCGATGCGTTAGGTAAACCGCAACGCTTCTGTCCATCTTGCACAATCTCCAGTGGTCATGTGAATTTTCCTCGCAAGATGCATGACTGACGCG
The DNA here is from genome assembly GCA_000956255.1 of Anopheles punctulatus. Classification (NCBI taxonomy): domain Eukaryota; kingdom Metazoa; phylum Arthropoda; class Insecta; order Diptera; family Culicidae; genus Anopheles; species Anopheles punctulatus. The sequence goes on along the minus strand of JXXA01011973.1, from coordinate 507 downwards.
TACTGCCATTTATTTCGACGCACAAAACCCCACGTATGCTTTCGTTGGCACGTCGGGTCGCACTGTGTCACACATAAATTATTATTTATTTGAACATTTGCTCTTTAACTTCACACTGTTTTTGTAACGAAGATGTGAGAAGTTTTCATAGGAGAAAGGCGTTGTGGAAGGCCTCATAAACTAAACGACCTACACACATGAATCATAAGCTTTAGAACTCATCTGGTAAAAGTCATTAAAAGCTCACAATAAAGTTTTCATTACTTTACTGCACTTTCTTAAATTTAATATGCAGAGCTAAATATAATATAATATTTATATCTTGCTTTTTAAAAGAATTTTCAAAGGATGGATTCAAAAAAATATACATATCTAAATAATAGCAACAGCTTTATTTTTCTCTTGCATTAATGTGGACATTATAAAAAAAACACTTTAAATAATGTTAAATGAAAATAAATTCCGTTTTAATAACGCTGTGAGCGATGATCATCCTTACACATAAAT
>JXXA01011968.1:0-14393 GCA_000956255.1 Anopheles punctulatus | reverse complement strand
ACACACAGAGTCACACAGGTGGAGGCATCAAAACAAAACTTTAAGAAACTAATTTAAGGCGAGAGAAGCAACCGCAAAACGATGCTCAGGAGGAAAACAGAGAGAAGAAACCACCTCGGTACACACACACACACACACACAGGCGCGCGCGCGTATCCAGCAAACGCCCATGATCATGACCTTCACAAACCTGTCAACCTGTCAAACCGATTGCATATTTATTACCGCATCGTCACATCGTTCGCCCCTTCTCTTTCGCTCTCTCGTTCGCGCACAAGTGAATTCGCGACGTGTAGCGACGCGCAGCGAAGCCAACAGTGCGAAGAGTATGGCGATGATGATGCCGTAACACACACACACACACACATGCGCGCCCGCTAGTGTGTTGTGTCCTACTGCCCCCGCGACGTCCGCACGAGGCGATCGAATCTCGATAGCGTCCCCGTGAGGAGATGCTTTGGGAGACTGACTTTCGATGGAACTCACTCGTCTGCCATCTCTTTCCTTCCTTTTCTTCACTCAGCTGCTGCTGGATGAGTCAATTGTTCAGTTTGGTAGCGGACGGGAGATACTGGGTTAAATTAAATTAAAACAAGATAGGATCGCGCAACAAAAAAAAAACAAAAAGAAAATACCAAACCAACGAGAGCTAGGAAAAAAAATATTTTCTTTTTTTTTTGCAGCCGGGTCAAAATCGAGTCATTAACCGAGAACCCGACGAAGGTTCCAAAACAGTGGCCAGCCGGCGCCGGACATGCATGTGATTTGCATAATGGGCAGCCACACCGTTAATGTTTATTGATCAATTCTTGACACGCCGTACTGAGCACCCAACCTCCCCTCTAACGATATAAGCTTAGCGCCCCATGAGGTTATGCGCGGGCAAGGGTGTAAAAACGATGAAGTAACAGTTCATCAACAGCATCGAAGCGGTCTTCAAAAGCAAGCTCTAACTAATCGTTTGTTTATTGATGAGGGTTGAGTTGACGTGACACATGATGTGTGATTCGAATGAATTTGCGAAGATAGAATAGTAACCTTTGAGTTATTTTTTAAATGATTGAAGAAGAGGCTGAAGAACATCCTCTGAAGGCAATCAAACACCTTCCCACTGAGGAAGATCTGCCCGGTTTGAACTCTTGAGTCACTTATGTTAAACCCAACATTAAAAAACGCTATAAAAAAAACAACACGCGAACGACAAATTTCTATTAGTTGTAGGCGTGTGTGTGTGTGTGTGTGGTCGAGGACACGTTTCAACGACCGGACACGTGTCCCCGCCGGGCTCGGGTGCTCCTTTCGGTCGTGCGAAGCAAAAAAAAGCCAGAAACAGGTTGAAATTCCCACACAAAGCGATGATAATTTTACGTTCCACTTGGATGGCAATCCCACACCCGTACGAGCTGGAAGCAGGAATTCCCAAATGGTTATGTATATTCAATTCCTGGCGTATTACCACCAAACGGCCTAACCCGCGCCACCTCGTCCCGTGGGCGAAGCGAAGGTTAAAACTGCAGGAATGTATTCGGATTCCGTTTAACCGAGCATTCGAACTGAAGTAACAATATCTATTCCAAACAACTTTTATCAGCCAAGATATAGAACGTTTTTAACGTAACGTCACTTCATCCCACTGCAAAGGCCGTGACTAAGCCCATCAGACCAATACAAGCGCCTTAGGGGGAGATGATCTTGTTGCAAGAAGAAAAAAAAACTCCACCATTCCTCGTACGATATGCACAGAGTCAATACATCTAGCTTCCTTCGAATCCACACACACATGCGCGCGGATCATGCGATCGATTGAACGGGAATAGAGCAGCCACCATCTGGGCTTGCTCCCCCCCAAGCTCTCTCCAATCGTCGGGAGACGGAACTATAAGGCCAACATGCCCGCGCACAAGTAATAAAACAAAACAGTTTCAACATGTACGGAGGTCAGGCGGTGGAGAGAAACGGGGGTAAGATATGCGTGGAGGGTGAAGCTAGGCTAGCTCACTTCAAACCCACCCCCACAGAAAAAATAAACACGCACACGCAGAGACACACTCACGCGCGTGGATACCAACACGTTCCACCTACACTTTAACGTTCCGGAACAGCTCTCAGCTTCCTTCCTACAAACACACACACAGAGAGCCACACATACAGAGATTGGAGAGGAAGTTCAGATCGGTTTAAGAAAGGGAGAAGATTATGGAGGATCAGGGCTCATCCCTCTGAGTGGAAGAGCGCGGCCACAGACGTCTTTAAAGGTGGGCCCCTCCTTTCAGAGGCGCCGAAAGTCCCTTGCGAAACGTCTCGGAGAGTCTGGCGTGTAGTTGCCACGCCGCGAGTGCCATGGAGTTGAAAGGTTTCCTCCTCTCCGGAGCTCTCCCACACGCAAATAGTGAAACATATTCGCTTCTTCCTTGTGTTTGATTGCGGTAGTAGTCTCTTGTATTTTAAATATTTGAGAAAAGATCTATTTAAAAAAAAATGGTGTGCAATAACAAAATGGAAGTAAGTGCTGCATGATGGTGTAACTATCGCTGTATGATTGCACCATCCCGGACCGGTAAAAAAGGCGTAATGAAAGAAAAAAAAAATACACATACACACACATCAAGCAAATGCCGACAAATGTATGACTAAACGTTTTTACGTAGTGGAGAAGGCAGGCTCGAAAGTTCGTCCCGAATTGTAGCAACACCGGGTAGGACTTACGAAACGTTTGATGTATTTATGACAAACATATGTCAAACAACTGCTTGCCTCAAACCAGATCGGAACCAATTCGTACTACGCCCCCAGAACGTACGCTTTTGCTTTCGAGTTGTGTTCGCGTGTTTTTATTTCGTTAAAATAACTGCGAGGTTTGCCAACAAACGAACGCCGATTTAATTCATCATGGTATGTGACGACCGGCACGAGATAGAGCACCTTTATCGACACACTCATATCTTATGCTGCGTTTGTTACATGCTGCAAGACAAAAAAATAAACTTGCTTGAATATGCAATTGTTTCCTTAGTTCTTTTGTCCTTCCGATTGCGAGTGCTTTTTCTCAACCACTCCGATGTTAAGGTTTTTTTTTTCTAACCCTAGATAATATTACGATATTCTTTATCGTATATGCTCCCACGCTCCGGATTGTCAGCAAAACACACACACACCCTGTTCCCATTGGACAGAAAAAGAAAGAGAAAACAGCTCACATCTTAATAGAAGTCATGAAGAGTGTGAGAAGTGGCTCGGGAGGGTTGTGGTGGAGACACTAACACACACGACATGTATGTGTACGTGTGTTTGCAGTAATTATCGCAAACTACATCCTCATATCTCGTGCGGGAAGGTTTTGTTTTACCGACCACTACACGTTTTACCGACACAACAACCCTCGACCGGCATCTTTATTGCACAGAAGCAATTTTCTATCGCAGCCTCTGGAACGAACGAACGAATATTGCCAATAACGGCAAGGAGAAAAAAAAACAAACGAAAACAAAATAAAATACTTGCGAGAGGTTGACAGATTCTTAACATTTCGCAAGAAATGGCGGCGCTGGATTGTGATAAAAACAGCCTTCTCCATTTGTTTCCTTGCCGTGTTTTTTTGGTTCCATCCTCGGTGAAATTTATAAATAATAATAAAAAACAATAAAAAACAACAAAAAATAACAAAAACACCAACCATTTGACGGATTTTCTCGTGAAAGCATCGCGTTTGTTTCACTGGATCGCGAACACTCCACACACGAGGAGCCGGTCGAGAAGAGGAAAAGCACACAAAACCTTCCCCTTACTTGGTATCCTGAAGAAAGGCCGTAAACTAAAAAAAAACCTGCCGAGTTGGCACAGGGACACCACAGACACACACACAATTGGAGGATATGCCCGATGGCGCACAAAACACGCCGCCATTTTGTATTTTCCGCTTGCATGATTTTTCCTCTCTGTGGCACCCCCGACAGGAGGTGAGCGAGCCAATAGCGCGCGAATGTCTCTCCCCCTCATTCTCCTGCCAGCCTGTGCCAGGCCAGGCGGTTTACCTACCGAAAAACTCGCTGAAAAGCCACCACTCTCGGACGCTCTCGCAGGCGACCGTGGGGTTCGCTTATTCTGCAAAGGCAAGGAAAACACCGCACACAAACACACCCGATTCCGCGCTCGTGTGCCGGTGAAATCGTGCCGAAGGCGTCCGTCATTTGCGAACGCAATGTTCACGAGGGAAACCCTACTTCCACCACCGCTCGGTGTGTGAGAAACACCAGCGAGGGAGAGCGCAAATGGGGCGCCTTACGTTTGGGTAAATACTCCTTCCTCTTCTACAGGAAAAATAAAGCAACTTCACAAACACCCCTTTGACAGCACGGAGAGCGAGAGAGCGGGAAGAGAAAGAGAGACGGTAAGAGTGCAGCAAACAAGTCAGGAATCCTTCGGGCGGTTTTTCACACGGAAAAATGGTGGCCACAAACACAACAATGGTGGGAGGAAACAAGACACGCGCACACGCAGTCGCAGTGCCGTTTTGTTTGATAGGCATTCTTCTTCTTCCCGCTTGATTACGCGTGCTTGATGCTGCCACACCAGCAGCAAACAGCATCAGCCATTTCCGCATTCGCTAGACACATCTTTATCGACTCCCGAAAGGGTTTAAAAAGTAAAAAAAAGCAGCGTACCCTCCACGCACAAGCTTCATTTTACGAAATTCCTTAATCAGCGAATGTCACGTACAAGCGCGGGGCGGGAGCAAAAAGAAGGCTCCACCGCCTATTTATCGAACACCCATTTGCCCACGTATCGGTGTGACGCTTTTCTAGTGTGTATGAGAGTGTGGTAGTGTGATAATAGTTGCATTGAGTACCTCGTTCAAAGCAAGTACCCCCCTCTCGGACTGTACTACTACTACCAACGCATCTTCGCTCTCAACATCCATCGTGTGTTTCTCTAATGTTTTGCCCCTTCATCATTTATTCAGTTCGAGCCTGTCTAGTAGCTGCCGGTTTTGTTTTTTTTTAATTCTCCGCCAAGTTCCACCAACGCCTGCTGTTGTTGCCGAGGAGGACGCGGTGCGTGGGACGCAGCAGAAGGCGTGTAAACTGAAATAGTGAGCGCGTTCTATCTCACAGCTCACGCTCGCATTGTTTTATCTCACTGCTTCCCCCATCCTGTGCTGTACACTACACTACAGCTCATCTCACTTTGCTGCGTGCGTTAGTACGGATCGCATATATGCATTTAAACCTTCTCACTTAGCTTCACTTTCAACTTTATGGGGCCATCTCGCTCTCTTACGTTTATTTATTTTTTTAAATAAATTAATGTTGATTAAAGAGAGGTGCCAATATTCCACGCCATTCTTCCACACGCATAAAAAGGTTATTTGTTTTAACACCTGAATGTGTGGGGCCGTTTTTCTCCCTCATTCTACCATTTGTCCCAGAAATTACTTTTCCCGCAAGCTTCAGTGCGTATCATCTGATCATCCTATCACACAGGGCGTATCCCACACAGCCATCTTCTGCAGGTGTATGTGTGTAAGTGAAAAATTAATCTTTTATCGTCTGCACAAATGGTTCACCCTCCCTCCCCCACCCTGCTGAAATTAATGACCCAAATCGTCAACGACATAATACAACGTGGGAACTTGGTTGGTGGCTTTTTTCCGGTTCGCTTCGTACCAGGACGAGATTTGTAAGCGTCAATTACGTCCCGGGAGAGTGAGCACAAGAAATGGGCATGAAAAAAACCGCAAAAAGTCCTTGAGAGCACCTACAGGGAGCGAAGTATCAACCGGTGCATGGTTTGAAATCAAGATGTGAGAATCATCTAAAACAGGTTCCTTGCAAATGCTATCGTCTGTCCTTCTTGAAGAGAAATAAAAAAGATATGTATTCATCGGTGAAATTCAATGAAGCCAACATTTGCATGCATTTTCTTCAAGACACACAAACGTCACCAACTCACGTGTTTGCATGCAGTGTATTCCAAGTCAGTCATGCTTTTTATCCTGCCACACGGTGGTGCCACTGGACACACTGACTAATTGGATATATCCTTTTCGTGACGATAGGACGAAACGACTGATGGGTGGATATGGGTTTCCACCGGGGAGGTCGGTTATTACATTTAAGCCCATCGACAGGAGTCGTTTGAGGGGCTTCCGTACATCCGCCTTTGGTCCCTTTCGGTACACGCGACTCTCGAGGCCAGTTGTGTCATACGATAGTTATCCTTTTTTCGTTTTCCTTCCCACAGGTAAATACGAAGGTTGTAGCAGACACGTCCTTTGTACCATCATCCTGTCGACCATCCTGAGCCTATCGTATGGCTTCATACTCCCTGACTTGTCACGGGGCTTGTGTGTGTGTGCCTTTTTTTCTAGAAATCCTATTTGGCTCTCCAGTTGCGACAAATGCACGTGAGCCGGCTGATGAAAATGAAAATTAATATCCTTCGCGTTGGGAGAATACACACACCAGCGGTTTAATCAAACCAACACATTTTTTATCTTGCTTTCGTAAAAACTAGGAAACGATTTCTAACCAATATTCAATATGAAACAATCTTCACTGCGCAATGAAGAATAATTTCAAAGCGTCGTGAGCAAAAACTTTTCCCATCCGGCGACTCCAAACCAAAAGCCAAGTAAAAAACTCTGCTACTGTTCGGCACGATTTTGCGTCGAAATTTGTTTTTCTACCTAAACGACGCCGCACCACGCCGCCAGGCATTGCTGCTTGGCGGCTGCGGAAATTTCCTGGGAAAGAGGTTACCGACCCCCGCCCGAACGACCGACCCGCGCGATCGTGTTGTGATGAGAGGTTGGTGGAAAGAAAAGAAAGTTAGGAAAGAAAATTTCAAACAGCATAACTTGGCTGCCGCCCAATCAGGACCACACCACCAGCCAGCCACACACACACATACACACATGCGGTGCATGTTTTCCGAACCCAGCTCTTACACAAAACTGGCCGGACGAATGCTACTGATGACGACGAGGGATTGAGATCGAAGGGAGAAAAAGATTAACACAAAAAAATCCACTAACATTTCTTTTTCACTGCCGGATTTTTGACCAAAAAAAAAACACTTCTAATGCGATTTCTTCTTTAGACCCAAGTTTGCACACATTGTGTAACGCAATATTTTAAAAAATGTTTAAAATAAAACAAAAATTGGAAAGTCAATTAATTATTAATTATTAATTAATTAAAAAAAAGTTTTTTCCTGGCAACAAAAAAGAAAATCTAATTTTTCGTAAAAATAATTGATAGGCATTAGAAACGATACCCTAACTCTGTTTCTTTGCTTGAGAAAACTGGCCTCTTGTAAAGGATACATTTTTCTTCCACTCTCTACACGAACTCCAACCAATTCAAGGAAACGGGGAGAAGAACTTGCTAAAAATATCACGATCGCAGTAACCACCGATTTCTTATCCGTCAGAACGGATATAGGGGTCTACCCGCCCTTCCCGACCACATAGGGAACTACTACAGAGAAAACCGCTTAAACAAAACCCCAACACAAACAAAAAGAAATCTTGCCACGTACCTATTTCCTATCCGTGGGAGACGAGCTTTTTCTTTCCGTTTTGCCTTTTACACCACACACTGAGATTTTCCACGAATCTACTGCACCCTGCATACACTTACGACACGCAATGGGTATTGTATTCTCACACACTATTTAACAACCGACATACATACGTACGCACACGGATAAACCATTCGCTTGAGGGACGGTTTTCCTATGTTGATTTTCTTTTTGCTATTGCATCAATCTCACTTCATCTCGGTTTGACTTCGTCTTCTGCCTCTTCACTGCTGTCGCATGGGATGTCACTTTTCGCTGAATTTAATTGTATTCACACGGTGTAATCAGCGCGCCAAAATTTTTGACATTTCGTTTTATACGTCACACCAAACACTCACACTCCTCGTTCGTCGTTTTTTCACACCTCGTTTTTCAGCAAAAAAAAAAAATCAAGCGTTGGGGCCGTACCCGTATTCGTACCTTTCGATAACGATTTTTCCCTTCACTGCCCTTTTGCTTGCCGTCGAGCAACACACCACTGGCAAATTTAGACAATACTGAGAAAACCCTCGCTCATTGGGCACCACTATCGGGGTTACGCTTCACAACGAAACTCTCCACACGTACACAGAACGCACCGGGAGACACACAGGAAGACACTGCATTCACTACATTCAGCAAACGACGACTTCATGGCGACAAACGGGGCCGATGATGACTATGCTAATTGTATGAATGAAGTGTGCGCGGGATCAAACATCCACACAGCAGCCGAGACCAGGACCTTACGAAAAGTGTGCTTTGCTGCAACATAGAGGGTATGACGTCACCTACTGCTCCTCATGTCATATCCATCGTGGAATTGATCACGGGATGAAAGACGGGGATCGAAAAATCCGAAACCTGGCCCGGGATGCGCGCACTACTGAGAAAATCCAGTAAATCACCGCACTGCCGCACACAACCGAAAAACCGCCACGAGGGCACTGACAGAACACACACACACACACAATTTACGCACCCACACGCACACACATAATTACGCGCGCATACTCTACTCGATCGAGAACGGAGTAAACCGCACCCAACAAGAGGAAGAGTGTTGGCTCCACTTGTATTTATTCGTCGCGCCGGAGGCCGCGATGACACTTGTCCACCGTGATTAAACCTCTTCCTGACGGGCTGGTGGCGTGCGCTGGCTTTCGGGGGATGATCTAGGAACAGTCGAGATCGTTTCGGACTTTGAACTTTTCTTCGCCCGGGGGTTGGTGGAGGGGGCGGTATATTTCCGAGTGCCTCGCTTAACACTTTCCACCGTGCGCGCTTGCAATACCGGAGGTTTGAATTTAGCGCTTATCGCACACGACGCACTACACTCCTGGTGCGATACTGCAAAAATTCCGACACGAACCACTGACGGACGCGGACACACACTGAAGGGGGTGCTTCGTTGGTTGGATGTTCGCACTACGGCTACGACACGTTCTTCTTTGATTTGTCCCGTAGATGAGTCTCCGCTACGTAGAACACACCTCCCGGATTGTTTGATTTTCTTTCGAATTTGCAAGTGAGTTTATTAATTTTTTTCTCCGCACACCGCACACAGTGCACACCCCGATCTGGTAAAACTGTCGCCGCTTACTTACACTTTCCGCTGCCCGTGTTTTTTGTTGTGTGGCTGGGGAGGGACTGACTGGCTGCAGGCCGAAACCGACTACTACTCTCCCGCGAAGCGCGTGTTGCCGAGTCCGCGACGCAAGTTCGAATAAGGGTGTGTGTTAATTTTAGCTATCCCCGACTCCGCTCTACACGCGCGCACTGCTCAACTTCTTCCCTCCCTTTTCCACCTTCCCACTCGCACACGCACACAACTAGCGCGCGCACACACACCAGCGCACTCACACAGGGATCTCTTCTGTGCTGCAGGTCGCCCCTACCCGCACTCACCCTACGCACACCTACACAGCGCGACCGAGCTAGCGCGCACGGAGCGCGGCCGGCTTCAGCGCGCACGCACACACCGCCATTCGGACTCCTTTTTGTGTCTCGGATGGGTGGATGGATTTGTTTGAGCCGACCACGCACATTGCGATACACGACGGATGGTCGGACCGCAACGGAGGAGACAATGCCGCCACACAGGAATTAAATTGATTCTCTCGCTCGCTCCCCGCGTTCGCTCTCCTGCTCGCACGGTTTGCTCCGCAATGCTGATCTCTCTCTCTCTCTCGCTCACGCTTGTGCGGTCCCGTGCGGAGAGCTGAATTCCTTGAAGCTCTTCCGTACACCAGGGGGTTATGACTTGTTGCGACACGAATAGTCCCTGGAGCTCTGTGCGAGCGTATGTGTGTGTGTTTGTGTGGGTTTTGATTACGGTGGAAGTATGTGTTGGTAGCACGAAAAAGGAATGGGGAGCAGCACACACAGGAGTGGCTCGCTGAGATTTGACGACGACGACGTGAAAAGAGGACTTTTCGTTTCGGTCGACCAACGTGGCGACTACGGCGGGATGGGGGGGGAAAATCCGTCGGTCTTGATTTCTTGAGAATCGTGAATCGCCTCTTCCAAAGAGTTCAACGTTTGCACAGCGGCGCGTCGTCAAATCCTGATAATTTCCAGCAACTAGCTCGGTACGAACTATTTCAACATTTATCGCACCATCTACGTTGATAGATGAATCATGCGAGGGACAGTTCTGCGTGCTCCGAACTTAATTTTGATCCGTATTCTCTACTTGTTTGCGATTGTAAAATGACATCAAATTTTCTGTCACTTGCGGATTACGCAGTGGACCATATGTCCGAAGTTGCTTTCAGGCCTGCTAATAGAAAACGCATTCCCAGATGTGCTGATTCCCGTTTTGGTTCCTTGAATGGACATTCTGGGTTTATTTTTTTCCTTTCCTTTCCTTTCCTTCCTCCACAATTCATTCCCCAAACGCGCTCCCAACCGCTCCCACTTAGCCCATGCCGCGGGCGGGGAGCAAACTTCACCAGTGCGCATCGTTTTGGTTCACACACTCGCAGCGAGACTACACACGCAGCCACTTCCGACGCAATAGTACCGTGCGGCTGTGTGCGATAGTTGTTGCGCCTGTGTCTGTGCTGCTGATTGTTGATTGTGTTTCCTACGAAACACTCCATCCCCCATTCCCCCCATCCCCCCGCATTTCGCTCCCTCTCCGCACCCTTCTCCTTTCACGTTCAACGAGCCCTTTTACGCCGCCCGTAGCAAATCGAAACGTCACATTCGGCCGGATTAGCTCGCGCTCGCTCTCCGGCGTTCGCTCTCGCTCGTTCGTTCTTTCCCGTTCCGTGCATGTCCCCAAAGGCGTTCACAATGCTCCCTCTCCACTCACCGAGTGGGGTGACTTACGGACTACGCGCATCTCATGGAACCCTGCAATTTGCCTGACGTTGCTAGTTCCGCCATGGCTTTTATGAGTTTTCTCGCCAGAGTTTTCCCACCCCTCCCACACGCCCACGGCAGTCCGGATCGGCTCCATATCCTACGAAGGTTGCGGTGGCCGTAGAAGCAACACAATGGTCTGTGTTTGTGTGGAAGAGGACGTGATACGCGGGATGCTACTATCATCTAATCGTACTAGTCCAGGGGTCGGCAAGCTTTACATGTAAGGGAACAAATAGCTAAGAACAGAGCAATCCTAGTTTCTAATGCATACTATTTTAGATTTTATTTTTCTTATAAAACAATGTTTACTGAAGATATAACAATAAATGGGTCAATTTTATCAACTTGGGCGTTTTAACATCATAGACTGTTATTATAGTAAAGCTTTCGAAATATCAAACACTGGTGTTGATGCAGTGTTGAATTTAAAAACGAATTTAATGCAATTCGTTAAGATTTGCATTCCTCAATCCTTATAATAATATTCTTAAGTTCGATGTTTTTAAATTTTTTTTTATTTAATAATAAATCTCAGACCCGACTTACCCACCCCTGTACCAGCTCATGGGTAGAATCCTAGCAAATGCGATAGTATATTGTCGTCTCCATCTGCAAAATGCATAAGCAGCGGTCTGAGCTGAAGGGGCATATCTAGAAGCTTTCTTAAACAATACTAGACTGAAAAGGATGTAACCTTTTCGTCGCCTATCTGATGAGAAACAACTCTGACTATCATCTTGCCAATAAATCATGGCTGAAGGCTAGGATCACCTAACGGGTGCAATGTTGGGCAGAAACACTTCCTGTAGATACGGCGTATACGTTTCTCACGCACACACAGCTATCATAGCGCATACCGAAGCATTCGGAAAGGGCACGTAGTGCGTTTGCTATTCCGCTCCGTCCATACGGGCGGCAAGGCCTGACTCCTGCGCTGGTGTACTTGTGAAAACCACAAACCAACCCACTGGTGGTGTGGGACGAGCCGCGGAAGAGTGTGAGAGAGTGAGAGAGTGAGAGAGTGAGGAAGGGCGCTCCACACCCGCTACACCCCGTATGTCCTAGTTCCTGGCGCGCCGCTGGGATATCTAGCAACACAAGTAGCACCCGCCGGGGATGGGACGAATAAATTGTTTTGCCCACGTCAGCGCAACTCAGTGCCCCGTGGGGGTCGCCAGTAAGCTCCCCTGACAGCACACACACACACACGCACGCACGCACACGCACACATACACACTCGTATCCACAGAGCCGTGCACGCGGAAAGTGGACACACAGCACCGCTTATTGTTTGTGTCTAACGACGCATAAAGCGAGCAAAAGGAGAGAAGCGCACACACTCGCCGGAGCGAGAGAGAGAGAGAGAGAGAAAGAGGGAGAAAGAAGAACAAGAAAAGCAAACGGTAAACAACGCGCGCTGCTCCATCCGTCCGCCCGAGCATCCTTTGATGGTGTTGGAATAGATCGGATGAATCGCGGACCCGACTGGGGGGATGCTTTTTCTTCAATCGCGCGCCGCACTGCGTAGTGTGCGAGAGTGAGACGGAGTGCGAAAGAGATCGTGGGCCGTTCGTGGTTGGAGCGTGTTTGAGGTTAGGAATCAGGCGGGGTGAGTTCTAGGAGGCCGCTACCGTGCCCGGATGACGATCACGGATCGCGACCGGCCAGCACGGGGTTTTGTTTCGTGCGCTTGTGTTGGTGGTTCATTTTCCATAGAGAATGCACTGTATAGTATCTTTTTTTTGTTTTGTTTTTTTTTTTTTGGAACGGAGTTGTGGAGCTGCACAGGCGGTGGCGAAGGGAAGGGGTTGAAAAGTGCGCACCGAGCGGAACGAACGTGCCAAGTGTTGTGCATGTGTGTGCGGCGATTGCCAGCTCCGTACTGCTCCCACCAACCCGGCCCGCCCTACTCCGCTAGCTCTAGGAAAGCAAAGCAAAGCAAGGCGAAAAAAAAACAACAAACCAACACACTGGAAGCGAGCTCGCTGCGTTGGTGGGGGGCGGGGTGGAGTGGGGGGGGGCATGCTCGTGCTTCAATTGCGCTCTCGCGTCTCCGACGAAGTCTCCCCATTTTGCTCTCGCTCTCGCGCGCGAACGGTACGCCGTGTTGCGCTGGAAAGTCAAGGAATAGGAAAATGAATAGGAGCACGGTACAAAAACTACAGAAACAGACACACGCACACACACATGCACGATTGCGACGGCGAGTCGAAAGCCATCGGGAATTAGAAATCCTCGATCGCTTTGCATCGCCTGCTCTGCTTCCCCGCCACAAGCATCCCAGAGTGAAGGGGGGAGGGGGGGGATTTTCTCACATTTTTCCAGTCCCCGGTTCGGTTGGATCGAGGTTTTTTTTCTTCTTCTTTTTTTTGCTCGTGTGTGCGGCTACCGATCCAGCGACGGTGCCAGGGGGTGGTGGAAACCAGCGAGACGAAGGGACCTGGGGCCGGATTTTCTATCTCTCGCTCCCCCCCTCGGTTTCGCCGCTCGCTCTAGGCACAGGAGGCAGGAAATTGAAGTTCGTTTCGGAGGAGCAGCAACAGCAGCAACAGCGTTTGCTTCCGTTGATCTTCTTTTTCGCGCAGCGTGGAAAAACGAACATTTGCCACGGCGACGTCGAGCACGGGAACGATTTCCAGATGCGGAATGCTCAGTCGCACCGGAGTGAAGAATGAGAGGCATGGGGCTGGAAGGTGGGAAGAGGATGGAAGGATGTTTTTCCATCTCGGTTTCCGAAATCTTTTACCATGGCGGGAACTGAATGGGTTCCGATTGGGGTTGATTTTGGGACGCCGGCCACACGTTTCAACCTGATGTTCTGGAATCTAGCTAGGAGAGCATTGATACAATTTACCTACATTACAGCTCCTGGAAGCACTTCGATCGATAAAGCAATCAATGCATAAACAGCCTTCGCAGCATTTTCCACCGACTACCAGCCGACTAGACTGGGCTGTGATCGTTAATAGATCACCATTTTTATGCACGTTGAAGTGCAACGTGATGTAATCTGATCCAGACGCATGCGCCAGCACTCATTAAGGACACCCAGATACTCAGCCCGAATGGGTTTTTCTAATTGCTCTCATTAACGGTTCATAAAATCCCACGCACAACTTTGCTAGAGCGTTAATGAATCGATTATTATCCTTTCCCTGTGTGTTTATGTGCGTTACGGAGAAACTGCCGAAGCGAGAGTGGCGGGCATGGCGGGTGAAATCGTTTATTTTCTCGAAGGCCCGTCGAAGATTTTTAACGAACGGCGGATGAGATTTTGTTTGGAAGCCAATTCATGTAACGCGAAAACGACAGCGAGCTTAAAATTTGTAATATCTGGTGAGAAGCCTCGTGTGATTCTACTCTGTATGATAAATTTTGGAAGCACGTAAAGAGTTTGTTGTGTTCGGAATTAATGTTCGCATTCTAATTGGATACCAAATATTCGGTTAGAATTTTCTACA
>JXXA01011953.1:0-14114 GCA_000956255.1 Anopheles punctulatus | reverse complement strand
TGTTTTTATTATTCTTTTAAATGTCATAACATGACAACCTGTTTACAACCTGTTTACAACCTGTTTGGCAGATTAGAATGAATTAAATGAAATGAAATGAAATGGAACATTATTTTTCCAATTTTCAAATGATCATAATTTATAATGTGGTAATTTTCTTTGCTTCATCTCCTTTAAAATTCTATTAACTAACAAAGGGACTTATTGAAATGTTATTTGAAGTTGAATTATGTTAGTTTACAACTTAATAGTTCTTTACATATTTTTTCATAATCGGTTCAGAACGCTTAATTCAAAATTTAATACGCTTTTATTCACATGATTTGTGTAAAAAAACGAGCATACTTAATTATTGTGCTGTGTAAAATTTTTGGTTCACTACACAGTTTATCATATTTTTATTTTGAGGGATTCATTTAAAAATAAGTACTTGCTATCATAAGGAGCTGTAAATCGGATTTTTCGTGTTCTTTAAACCCAAATCAGATGGTTTAGATTCGCAAAAGGGGACGTCGTGTTCGCGTCACCAATACCGCCACCACCATCTGACCTTGATTGCACTGAAGTTGATGCACTTTTCAGATGCAGAAGCAGGTCACCGGCGGGAAAACAAAAGCTCGTTGGCTGCGAGGAAATAAAGCGCGTAAGAGAGGGAGAGAGTGAACGGGTGAGGGCAGCTTGGTGTTCCACATTTTCATTTCCCGTGGATAGCCGCGGAATAAAAAACACTATACAACAGCAGCAGACGCCCCCAAGGGGGCGGTGGGGGGGGAGATCCCCTAGCGTGGAAATGAGGATGGAGTGTGAAAAATTCATTCAAATTAATTCATTTTATGCGCAGCGTCTGACACTCTCCGCGTTTTCTTACCACGTGTTTTGCTTCATTTTTTTCCCATTTTGTTGTTGTTTCTAACAAGTTTCGGTGACTTGTTTTTCGTCCTTGACTTCCGGCGGCTTGTTGATGGGCGAGAAAATAGCCGCCGGCGGGGCGAGGCTAGAGGAAGATTGGAAAATAATGGCGCAAAACAAAAGCAAAGAAAAAAACAATACAAAATCTTGACGATGTCCCAGCAAGCCCGTCAATATGAAGCGCGATTTCTTCGTCGGTCGAGCGATTCTTACCGTCCACAGTGTTGTGCGGTGGATGAAGCCAGCTCCCGCAGACGGAACTGTCGGGAAAGCAACACCATCAGCATAATGATAGCGATGGTTTAAGCGCCATCGTGTGCCACCGATGTGGCAATCAGGTGAGGTGTTGTGACGCTCCAAATTGGTACTGCTGGACCCGACGTGCTGTCAGTGTTGTATGCTGTCAGTTGTACGGTCGGTGCTTCACTAGTGCTCAGGCAATAGTAGGCGGGGGAAAAACTGGCATCTAAATTGTTCATCTTCACGTGTGTGAGTGTGTGTGTGTGTGCAAGTGTTCGAAGCGAATGTCTTCTTTACCATTCGTTAGCGCTGGCGTACGAGAAACCCTTCCCGGCCGGGACGCGGCAACTTGGCTGTGAGATGGAATTTCTTAAAAACAATCTGAAAGCAAACAGGCACGGGGATGAATATGCAATGAGCAGTGCAGAACGGCATCAGCAGCAGCAGCAGCAGCACGAGCTGCATAAAAGGGACGATTGTGATTATGATAAACTTTGCGCCACCGACACTAACAAGGTCGAGGCAGGCTGACTCTTTTTTTTGGGCATTTCCCGAGCTGCTCCCATGTGATTGCCCCCATTTTGAGACGATAGTAAGCGCTTCGAAACATAATTTGGCTTCCTCCACGTCGCAGTCTCTCTCTCTCTCTCTATCTCTCTCTCCAAACATTAGACCTAACGTCTGGCTCGTTGGTCGATTCCAACGAAATCCGTAACTACCACGTCCCACGCGCTACCGAGCTCCGAATCCGGCGTGCTAATCACAGGCAGCAGGCAACTCGCACTCGCACACCATTATCTTCATTACCATCCGAAAAGGCAATTATTTGATACGCGAAGTTAACTCACCCACCGTTAGCCTCCGTCCAGCGTGCTGGAGGTAACGCCACGCTTGGCTCGCGGAAAGTTTTATGGAAATAATTTAGCATGCGCTTCCGGGGTAAATGATCACATCCGCCGATCTGATCCACCGGTTGTCTGCTCCGGTGCTGCGGTGTGTAGCCTTAATCCTACACCACCTACCACCGACGCTAAAGTGCAACAAATGGCGCTCGCTTCGGCGGCACCGTACGAATGTCGAACCCACCGAACGGTGGCGGCACTGTTGACCTTTCGGCTTTGGCTCACGTTCTATGCGCCGGTGTCATGATTTATGTGCATCCCGGATCCGGTTTCGGGTGGGTACGTGGGGCGCAGGGCGTCCGGTGTCCGGTGATGTGAAAGTGCACCGGATACTAAACGGGCGAGAAACAGTGCATGGGGGAGTTTTTTCCCACGCCCACGCGAGGTCCCACGGTCGTTGCAATGAGAACGAGAACGAGAACAATGCCATTATTTGCTTAGTCGGCACGTCGGCTGAACTATGCGACGTTTCTGTGCAGCTACCATCGGGGAATGCTGTTTTCTGCACTAATGGAGGTGTGTGTTATTCGAACAAAAAAAAAATAATTTTAAAATCAATACTCAAAGGGTATTGCATTTTCTTTACGACGGATAAAGCTACTTGCAAGTTTAAGTAACAAATATCCTGTGCCAGTTCACAATTTTACTCGATGATAATGGAGCGCAGTGTTCGAGGGTCGTGTTCTTACAGATGAATTTAGCTTATGACATGCCTAGAAGAAACACCAAAAGCACTCTTCCATTTTCCTTTTCGTGCATAATGAAGAACACAAAGGGCACATCGTTGAATGAATTTGTAATTTCTTCCGCAAAAAAAGAATGTCCTTTTGTTTGTGATAATCTTGTAGCACTTTACAGCTAGCTAGCTTCTTTTTTGTTGAATCGTTAATGGATTGTGTTCGCTTATTTATTTTATTTTTTATTTTCCGTTCCAAGGCACACGCCACTAGTTTTGTAAAGAGCAACCCTCTGACTTCGCTTGTAAAAATGTAACAAGGAAGAGACAACGGAGAAACATACAGCCCGTTTTATTCCATTTCAATATTACCTTTGCTATACAGCACCTGCGCTATTTTCCCAGCACATACCTGCAAAAGCAAGAGTTAAATGCTGCTACCTCTGGTAATCCCTTCTGGATCGAGCTGCCGCAAAATGGCATACGAGCATAGGTCCTACAGGCATTACAATGTGTGTCAAGGTTCCTCCACAGGTAACAGTGTGCGCTCTTTATCGATGCTCAGTTTTCTTAATTCTTCTTTACATTTTCAACGAACAGCAGCTATCCCAGGACACTTTAACTGCCGTTTCATTATTGATGTTCCACGATGAGATCAAAGTCTGAAACTCGCCTGATATTTTTATTAAAGAGGAGTATTATTTTTTTCTATTTCTTATTTTTATTATCACCTATCATAGTATCGGTGCCAATACTATCTTCGGAAGTTTTACGATAGAATCAGGATCTAAAAGAAGTTTAGATTCCTGGCCTGTTGTTTGAAGACTATGCTGGACTATGCTACCGCATATTTCGGTATCTTTTTATAATATTTTTTATTATTTATACAAGTATTTGACTGTCTGTCCAGTAGAATTTTTATGTTCAATTTTATTTTTTCCTACCCAGTAAGCCCGTTTCTTTTATTATAACGCATGAAATTGATACCATTAAAGTGAAGAATGCTTACAGGTGCGCGGTGCAGGTGCGATAAAATTCGAATCGATTCACGATAGGGCCAGGGATCATCGCACGTTTTAACACACGCGACTCTCAACTTGGCCCCGAAATTGGTGCCTATCTTCAAGATGTTAAGAGTGTAATCAAATCAAACATCAATCACAAAACGATAAGGGCAAACCGGCGGAAGGTAAACGGCGGAAATATCAATTCGATCAGCTTCGTTTTATTGTGTTTGCCCTTTTTTTTTTGTTGACGACTCTGAACAGGATTTTTTCCAACTAGAAACGTTCCAGTTTATGTGTAATGCAAAGACGTATAAAAAGATTTTACAAAATCAAATATTTTTTCAATACATTTAATACATGTAAAAGACTCTTCGAACATATGATTAATATACCTTCAACATTCAAAAAATAAAAGCCCAAGCAAAATGGTTGCTTCTATATTTTTAACAGATAGTATCCTTGACAGATAAGCATTTTATCTTTTTTTTCCTCCGTTTAAATGGCTTTACATTGTCCCGATGCTTATTCTAAACCACCCATCGTGAATAATAAGAATCATTTTTTCGTTCACCGCCGGTTTCACCTGTTGGACCGAGAACTTGGTGGCGCAATGATGAAACTTTTTTAAATGCCTTCTTACGTTGTATTTTTGCACTTGGGAAGCAAAAACCATGCAATGGACTGGCGGTAAATGACCATCCGACGGAGAAAAACTTCCAACGCCTAGCAGCCCAGCTGCTGCGAGGCTCGTGTTCCGCGTGGAGGGGGGAGTTTTCTGTACGATTAATTGTGCCTAATGAAGCCAACTGTCCCCGGTGACGGATTAGGGTACTTAGTGCTGCACATCGGAAGGAACGCAAGGGCAGAATATAATTATGCTATTAATTTCTTACCACACAGATGAGAGGTACAGATTGGTCACGATTTTGCTACTCTGATTCCGTGGTCGGACATTCACAATGCGGGTCGTATTACCAAGTGTTCTTTTTAAAAAGGAAAACATCGGTCACCTTTATACCGTCTCCCTAAACCACCGAGCTCGGTAAAAATTTTGCTACACTTCACAGCGCAGAGCAAACAGCGGAAATAATCTGGATTATACGACATTCTTTAAAACAGAAGCAAAAAATGAACAAGATTATCCTAAACATGTGCATGTGCGCACTGCGAGCTTGTTTAAAAGCGGTCGGGTGATAAAACTATCTGCAACACTTTTTGCGTAGCCCCTTGGCATTGCGTTGCTTGCGTCGCACTCTTTTACGAGCTCTCGTCATTGGATAAGTGCTTTACGGGTTTTTCCTATTTTACGATGTGTCGATGATAGTAGTTTCTGCTCGGTATTTTCATCCCCGCACGAGAACTTTCACCAGCAACCTGTTGCCTTTCACGGTTGAGTGCATTTTTTCTGCAAATTGTTGGTTTTTGCTTTCGATTTACAGTGTTCTTTTGTTCGTTCTGATGGTACACGCTCCAGCACGGTTGTGTAGTAATATTGTTCTATGCCGAGCTAACAAGCTACGACAACTTACTTAGTGGCGAGGAAGCTGTACATTTAGTGTGCTACGAAGGGTGTCTTTTGCTGTATTCATTTTAAATATAATTCGACAAGTTTAACAACTTCAGGTGAATATTTTAACTGATGAAGTTTTTACCTATGGCTATCCAAATCATCGTGTTTTAAGTAAATAATAGCTTGTGAGGAAAATATAAACTAAACGAAAATTAACTAAACATTCCATTAATGATTATTTTTTGAAGAAAACAAATGTTAAAATAAATAACAATGTTTTACTACATTCCTTAACATGCAAGTAAGTTGTTTACATTGGGTAGGGCTTGGCCTTAGAACCAGCTAAAACAGCCGCTTTTAAATGACGATCATAGACAGCCGCCAATGAGAATGACGGCCGTTTGATCGTATCAGCCCTTTGGCTGTCGCACAGTGTGGGCCTCTTTTGAAAACGATCGTTTTTAATTGCTGCTTCCGTTTTCATAGGGTAATATTACAATTTAACGATACAAAATATTTATCATTTGAAGTTATAGACAGCTAACCATACGCAAGTGATGTAAAATATATTCTTATCCACATTTTAAAAATTATTTCAAAATCAAAATCGTAACTGTCACTTAAGTGACAATTCTCATGTCCGCTCGAATGCCACCGTGCGTATATGGTAACGGTCGAAAAGTTCGAAAATTACAGCAACGGTGTCGGCTGTCGCGCGTCGTGTGTTTGTTTCAACGACTCACATCTGTAAATTGTCTAAAAGGACGCGTTTGTAGTTTGCAACGTAAAATTTGTACACCGAATGGTGCACCGCAAGTCACAGTGATGATGGAGTTATCGGTGATCGCTCAATTCGATGAGCTTCGACGGTCGTGCGATGTGCTACAGGATGGTGCGGCCGAGGTGGAGTTTTTGCGCTTCGTCCAGCTGCAGGACGAGTGCCGGATGCAGTGGCTAAAATCGATCGAGGAGGCAAAGCGGCTCCAGCGCGAGGTGGATAACGCACTGCGCAGCATCACTAACCTCGAGTCAAAGCTGTTTCACGCCCGGAAGCTGCTGGAGACGGAAACGAAGGCCCGACGACACGCGGAACACGAGCGTGACGCGATGGAACGCAAAATGATGGCCGTGTGTGAGATCGTGCGGAACGAACAGACGCTTCGGGACGAGACACGCGAACAGTTGGCCGTATTTGCGACAGAACAACGACGTAAATCACGCCACGGTCACGGTGCTGACGGCGGGGAAATGACCGGGGGTGGCGTAGACAACGACATCAACTCGACCGGTTCGTTCCTGGTGGACCTATCGCTCACCCAGTCAGAGGATGATTTTCTTGAGCCGCTCAAGCTGCAGACGAAGCGAAAATCGTGGAAGAAGCACCGCCCATCGTACAATAACAACAATAGTTTTAAGTTACCTCCAGAACCACCGAAGCGCACGATGGAAATCAATTCCACCGCCAGCGCGATGGAACCACGTATGGAGGGAGAGATTGTGGCACACGCAAAGGTAACCGTTCCAACCGGACCGGACGGTGGTCCGATCATGGCCGAATCGACCTTCCGCACGATGGCACCGCAAAGACTCCCGGCGGCCGTTTCGTCTAGCTGTGCTTCATCGAACTCGACGGCTGCAACGGTTGTGAACGCCCCGACCGCTCCGGAACCTCGCCAAGAACTGAAGAAAACGACCATCCAACGCCCACACGAACTGGTCGGCAAAACGTTCATCGGCTCGGATACGTGCAACCAGTGCCAGGAACGGATCCGGTTCGGTAGCAGCGGGCTTCGATGCCGCGAATGCAAAGCCGTGTTCCACGTATTCTGCCGTGAGAAAATTTCCTTCCCTTGCGTTCCCCAATCGCAGACAAAGTCCGATCGCCGCGGCACGGCCAGCACGACGGCCACCGGTGGTCCGCAAACACCGCAAGCGCCGGGAGTTATCAACTGTCTCGATCACTACTGCCCATCTTCCAGCCCGCGCATACCGGCCCTCATCGTGCACTGCGTGAGTGAGATCGAAAACCGTGGCCTCACGGAGGTCGGCCTGTACCGGTTGTCCGGATCGGAGCGTGAGGTACGCGCACTGAAGGAGAAATTCCTGCGCGGTAAGACCATACCGACGCTCGGTCAGATCGACGTGAACGTGCTGTGCAGCTGCATCAAGGACTTCCTGCGCACCCTACCGGAACCACTCATCCCGACCGGCATGCTGAGCGAGTTTGCGGCTGCCGTATCCGGCCCGGCCGCAACCAGCCCGAACGCCGCTCAGCGCGTACGCCAACAGCTCTGCGACCTGATCGAGCGTCTACCCGCGCCAAATCGCGATACGCTCGCGTTCCTGATGCTACACTTCCAGCGCGTGGCCCAATCGGAGGCGGCCAAGATGCCGATCGACAATCTGGCGCGTGTTTTTGCACCCACCATCGTCGGTTACTCGCGCCCCGATCTGGACATGAATGAGATGTGCGCGGAAACGTACGTGCAGTTTAGCATCGTGCAGGCGATGCTGCACATCGCGGGCGACTATTGGAGCCAGTTCATTATGCTAGATGATGGTGGCGGTCGGAAGGTGGGCGCACCGACACCGAAACGCGGTGGTGCCGGTGAGCTGATGGTGCAGTCGCTCGAGAAGGAACGCCGGTGGGAGACGCCGATATTGCGCCGACCGCGGAAAGATCGGAAGTATTATGCGACACCACCGTATAAGACGTCGAAGGACTAAAGATTTGCTCGCACCTGCGTGTCTTAGAATATAGAGACTTAATTTAATCGTAAATGCGTTATGGATTCATGCTAATATACTTATTTTTCCCTTTCTTTTTACTTCCCCCTTCTCCTTTTCTTCCATTGAAAGGTGTATAAAAACTTGTTGTTCCAACCACATTTTGAGACATAATAAATAAACCAGTTCACTAACAAACAGTTGCAGCAGTAGGCTCTGTATGGCTTTGCGCGTTGCTAAGGGCAGTGCGAAAATAGATGACAGAACGTAGAGACAGATGAGACCCTTGAGAACATTTGGTAAAAGAATTTGGTCATAGGTAGAAACAATTGATTTTTTTTTTTTCGCTACATTTTTAAAGGGTAGAAGAACAAGCGAACCTTTCGCTACTTACAAGTGTTCAATTAATACGATTCTAAAAGGATGTGTGTTACGAACCGCAGGTATCTAAAGCTCCGGAAGATTCATAATCTCAGTGTTGGAAGATCTCAAATAGAAACATATGATTTTAATTAATTAAGATCAAGATGGTGAGTGCATAAGGAAGAATAGATTTTTTATACTTTAAATTCGACCTAGAAAAGATTATGGATCATTCATGATTTGCTCACGTGTTTGCTTATTGTGTGCTAGCTCGTACGCATAAAGGATCCATAAATAGCTAAGCGAGACCGTCAATTACTGTGCGGTTGCTCGTTATAAACCCAAACCCAAACCCGATCCAGAAGGATGTAAATTGAATCATCTCCATATAATGGTGCCGGCATCCCAACTATTCCGAGGATACTTCTAGCCATAGTGGCTAGGAAATAATCGGTAAAGGGTAACCATCCAACACCTTCGCACGGTTGTAAGCGGCAACTTTCCCGGAATATCCCATTTCCCGTGCACCGCTGCGCACGCCGGCGGATGGGATAATTAATTTATCAAAGGAGTCGACGATTCGGGCTTCTGCTTAGTAAGCGACCACTGGAATAGTAATTTGTCTGAAGTTGATGCGCACACACACACACACATGCACGAATCAAGTCGAGAACATCCGGCGTTGTGCGTCCTCCCACATCCAATTTCAGCATTGACGAATCCGTGACGAACAGGCTTCCGCGGCACTGCGAGGAAAAGTTACGCGTTGTCCTTTCGTCCGAGTAGGATACGAATGACTTGCGGAAAAAAAATAAACATGGATGTGACGGATTCCCTCTTTCGGTTGTCGCTAATTAAGGACGTGCGTAATGAAATTAGAGCAAGTATCACTTTCCGTGCGTCAAACCGTACCGCAAGTTGAGCGTATGTGGAGGGCGATTTTTCCATTATTCCCCGTTTCGGTGTGACCCTTCTGTCGTGCGCCGCCGAGAGGTTAGTTCTATTTCCAATTTCATCAAAAATTTATCACTTGCGAGACTTGCGGACTACCGCGGTGGACGGCAGGTTCATTCTCATCGGCCCACGCCATGCTGACGTTGCGAATGTACCGCCCGGGTGGCCGGGAGTGCATTGTCAAGGGACGGTGGCGTTCGTAAAATGAACCCCACGTCCACGACGCCCGATGATGGTGCGTCGGATCGAACCGCGCCGTTGGTGAGGTTGTTGATGAAAACAAATTGAATCATATCCCGCTGAGATTATATTCTTCTAATTTAGCCAATCTTAGTTCCCAACGGGTGGAAAACCTGGCGCCGGGTGGCGGTCCCGTCCCGTTGCCGTTGCCAGAAGCTTGTCCGTTTCTTTTCATTTCATTTCTCTTTGCGAACCGATTGTTTCGCCGCTGATCGATGATGTTCTTTCCCCGGGGCGATGGTGGCGTTGTTCAGGGTCGGTCCCACATGGCGCGGAGTCATCAAATTGGTACGTTCGAAGGATCGAATGTCGTATATAAATTAAAAAGAAAAAAAAGGAAACGTGTATTAACCACCGTACGAAGCAATAACATTATCGAGCTCATCTCGTCATCGGTGTCGTCCTTGGATGGATGGACGATAATAAACGGATGAAGTGCTACTTGTAGACGATAAAAGAGGTACAAGAATTAGGTATTGAGTTAGGAATTTAATCTCCTGCTTGTTGAGAGTGATGGATGAATGGTGCGTTTTCATGCCGATCCATGCAAGACGAGTGACGGAGACATGAAGTAAGTCATTTCTGTGGAACCAATTTTTCGCAGCAACTGAAGATTTTCGTTAAAAAAGTAAGAACTTGTTCAAGAAATTTTCACCTTTTTCTACTGAAAATCGATTATTGACAAACAATAGTACACTCTTCTATTCAACAGTCTGATTAATCTTTGTCCATAAGTAGGCATGTCTGCTCGTTCACACCAGTGGGGCATTTAATATTGACGAAGAACATCGTCGCGATGGAAGCGAATTGTCGCATGCAAATCTTTCGCGGCTAAAATTCTCAGCCACGCAGAACAAACACGATAAAAAGAAAATTTATTTTTCATTCCTTTTCCCCGAAGGTCAAAACGTTTTCTACCACTAGAATTTGTTCTCGAGTAAGCGTTTCTGCCGAACTCGGCCGCGCCGCTTATCAAAAGGTACGATCCTTCCAGCTGCTTTCTTCCGGACTTTGGCGGTAAAAGTTCCCCCCGCCGGCATTAATCTCGCCAACGGCACGGGACAGCCGTGGAAAGGAGATTTGATTTCGTCCGCAGCTTCCGTCCGGTTGGGCGGAAAGGGTAAGGTTTCTTTTTCCAGTTCTTTTTTCTACCCTTTATCTTCGTTTAGTCGCTCGTTTGTTTTCGCTTCTCGCGCCACCAGAACGCGTTCTTTCGCTGAAAAGCTAATCCGCGCTGCGCGGCCGTCCACCTGTCGTCCACCTTGGCGATAATCTCATGGCTCTGGCGTCCCGCGAGTGGTTCATTACAAACCGTAGAACAATATCGCCCTGACAGAACCGTCAACGTGCGGGTAATCCTACGGGTACGGGTTTGCGGGCAGAACCATTCTGGGTAGGAAATGGAGAGATCGAGCAAAGAAAAAATAAAACAAAAACAGCGCGAACTAGAGGGTTGGGCTCGTTAGAGAGACTGCAACGCGCACACGGGTACCACTTGCGGTCGGCTCCGGCGTCCCGGGCCCCCGGGCGCGTCGTTCTCGGTGGCGTGTCTTCAAATTAATCTTGAAATAAAAATAGATTGCGGACTAAATTGGTCCGGAAGTGTTTTATAATCTTCTGGCTCCACCGCTCGCAGGCCGGCCTGTTTGTGTGCAATTCTTGACCGTGTTTTTTTCTGTTCTGTTCTTCCCTCGCAAAGAATTCCATCGCTCGGTGCAAACGGACGGGATCGGTCGGTAGTGAGCAGGGTCGTGTAATATTTTACCCCACCAGGTACGCGTTCTTTTCCCACTCGCTTCCTAGCTGCGGTGCTTCACATTATTCTGTGGCGTTGTTTTTGCGCTGCGTTAAAGTATCCAACCTCCTTATGCTGATCGTTTCCGTTTTGTCTTGCTTCCGCCCGGTTCTGCGGATAATTTCTTTACAGGTGCGACGGTTTGCATTAGCTGATTGGAGCAGCATCTAAAAACGGACACCGAAAATGATTAGCATTTCAACGGAATAACGAACGACCCCCGTCGGAAGAGCAAAATCTAACCTCACAAAGCGCACCGTACGCCGTAAAATAGGTTCCAAAACACGCCGGTACGTAGCAGCTCGGGCCGCGATGCGTTCCGACCTGTCGGACGACAAGCACAGTGTGCAGCTGGCGGCGGCCGAGATTGCGGAATCATCCGACACCAGCGGGTTCTACGAGCTGGCCTCGAACGGTTCCACCAACGGTCTCATCAACGGAAGCGGTCACCATCAGCACCACCAGCAGCAGCATTACTCGCTGCATCAACACCACCACCAGCAGCAACAGCAGACCCAGCAGCAGCATCAACATCAACACCATCCGCATCACGGTACCGCGCTCCACCCCCTCCACCACAGCCACCACCAGCAGCACCACCACCATCAGCATGAGCTGCAGGACAAAAACGCGAACCTGCTGCAGGGCGAACCCTCGCCGCTCACGACACACGCGCCCATTGGTGCACTTTCAGCCACACTAAGGGCAACGTCACGACCGAAACGAGCCACCCGAAGGATGCAGATGGTGAGCTTTTACTGGCTGCAAACTATTTGTATCAATTTGTTTTCATCTCGGTCGGGAGTTTTTTTTTACACTTTTCACAACACAATTTTAGTTTCCAACACATTTTCTTGCTTTTTTTTTGCTGGTCGTGCGTGCCCATTCGTTTAACACTAACGATTCTATGCGTGGCACAAATGACACTTTTGCAAATTTGCCTATTTTTTTCTATTTTAAAATTGCTAACTCATTTTCGAACATTTTCTTCATACACCTTTTTTCTCACTCAAGTAAAATTTAGATACCAGTTCACTGTCAGAAGGAGGCATGTTGTATAAATTCTAAGCCCCGAGATATTCTTGAACTACTCTATTTGTATAATCCAGTCATACCCTTAGTTATCCCTACTTCAATACCTCCTTATGGTTCCATCATTCGATACATTCCTTGATTTCAAATTATGGAGTTTTGATTAAAGTATATTTTTTTATGATTCGTCACCCTAAACTATCGCAACTTTGTATGTTTTCTTGATTTATTTTTTTCATGAAAAAACGAGAAGAAAGGAATCAATTTAATGTGTTACACTTAGATAGTTTATTTCTCCCACAAATGGGTAAACACTCCACCTTAAGCGGACAACATATTCCAAACAAATGTAGGTGTCAATTGACACCTACACCTGCACCGAAGGCGTATTCGATCTAGTTGACCGCAAGTGTTAATTTACCCTGCACTCTCTACACCGGGAGTACACCGCCTCGCAGGTCTGTCCTCGCTTTCGGGGGAGGTTTTTATTTTGCGATAAAAATAAGCTGATAGTCCACACTTTTTACGACTCTAATTACTGAAATCGATATCGGGTTTCGGGGCCACTCCATCGGGATAGCGAAGGCAAGCAGGACGGGCATGGGAAGCGTTGCATCCACGGCAGTGCGAAAATTCAATCAACCCTACGCGCCACCCGACGAAAGCTTCGCAAGTAAAGCGGCATTACCTTGCTAGCCTCGTGTCGACGGTTCCACCTCTTCCCTTATCTCACCCCCCCATTCTCTACATCCCCATATTCTTTGGCCAGTGTTCCGGTGTTCCGACGGATATTAAACGGTTTTGTTTACACTGTCATAATGATAATCGTGCCTTGAATCCCGTTCACGAAGATTGCCACCGTCGGTGGTTTCGGACACGAACCGAATGCGCTCTGCCACCTGCACTCATGCGCCTGCCTTTGCATTCTATTTTGAACCATTTATATAATAAAAAAAATCGCCCACCTCGCGAGAGAAAACTTTCACTCATTTGCTGCTGCCCCGCCCGAATCCAACCCCCCCGGAGCACGGAAAGTCGTAAATGGTGATGGGGAACGGTACAGCAAAAAGTGAAATTTAATCGAAAAACCCCACCACCACGCGGCGGAGAAGTAAACGTGCGGAATTTATGGCGCCATTACGAGCACGAGAACCGATTTTCGATGTGAGATCGATCATGCGTAAATAGCGCGCGTTGCGATCGAAGCAAACAGTGGCACAGTGTGCTGCGATGAATTAAATAGCGCCCGATTAATTGGTTCAATAAATTTCATAATCGCTCCCAGGACGACGGGCGGGATATGAACTAGGAGAGAAATAAAGTAGCACTAAGTATTGGTCCAGTTCGGGGTCATAAAAAAGCGCGACAGAGTCGAATCGGTGTTAAGAATAGTTCCTAAGTCGAAAAAACGGTGCGCGAATCCGATTTCGATTTGTTTAGTTATTTGACTCTCTTTTGATGTCAATTAATGTATTTTTTACTTTCACAATTACTTATATTTTAATACCATTTCTATTTTTTGGCGCTCGCAAATCTTAGGATTTTAACTGTTTTCATGGTAATAATTTCCCTAACTCTTTTGTACAATCAACGCTTCTTCAAATGTTGGTGGATTGATGTTTTCAGTTCATAATCGATTTGTTAAGCACAAAGTGAATCTGCCGGGACCTTTTATTTTGAAAACATCTTTTTGTTTTGGTATTTAGTCAATTGTGTCAATTTTTGTGTCAATTTCAACTTGTGTCAATTTTTGATTTTA
>JXXA01011949.1:0-14191 GCA_000956255.1 Anopheles punctulatus | reverse complement strand
GGGGGCGGGTGGTATGCTAATGTTTCGGAAGGGTGGGGCAGGATTTGCGAAGGATTTGTGAAGGCTTTGTTGGATATAAACAATGGCCGAAAGTATAAACAGCAGGAGCACAAACAATTATCCTGCTCGATGTACAGTTTGCTGGATTAAAGATGACTCGGTACGGGGCGCTCGCTGGAGGGGACAATGCTGTGGAGCGC
Organism: Anopheles punctulatus; assembly: GCA_000956255.1. Taxonomy (NCBI): domain Eukaryota; kingdom Metazoa; phylum Arthropoda; class Insecta; order Diptera; family Culicidae; genus Anopheles; species Anopheles punctulatus. The sequence goes on along the minus strand of JXXA01011949.1, from coordinate 13,991 downwards.
ATGTGGACTCGAGGAAATGGCTGCCAACCTTAGGCTATAAACATTTTACAAAACGATCGCAATACACACATACCGTATAATCAGGCAAATGTTTAATGATTTGTTGTTGAGTTACACCAACGTCACCTACGTCATTTTTTCATGAGAGATCGACAAAAACCATTTATCATGAAAGAATATTTAATAACGCTTATCATGAAAAAATATATTTAAAATAACTTTTTATTTAAACAAATATAGTAAGTGTGTAGGTTTGTGACATAAAAGCTATTAGTGATTTCGATGCGTTTGTGACTCAAAGTTACAATATAACATTTGATTTTTATTTTGTAATTTTTGATTGTCAATCCAGAAGCATGTTTATAAACTGTTTAAATCTTTTTGTGTATGCTTTTTTTTCCTGAACAAAATCGTTGCCTAGGCAAACTCACTCATGAAACGTACAAATCGTAAAACTCACCAAGCTACCAAACCTTGCCGTTACGACTCAATTGCTTTAACCAAAAGCTATGTGACAGCGGGAAACCTGCTCGCTCCCCTGCCAGTGGCAGCGGTAAAAAAGAAATAAAAACAACTATAAAACAATTTCCACCAGGCAGTCGGTGGTGACGGTGCGCAACATTATAACCGTTAAATTTGTGCAATCGACGGCAAGCGAACTGGCCGCAAACGCGAACTACCCTCACGTGCGAACACCGGAAAAGCCGGAGCCGGTGTCATGTAAAGTGCAATTTCGGTTTGTTTCTCATTACCGTAATTGATTTTGTTTGTGATCAATTACAAGCGGCAAGGAAGCGATCGACAGCCAGCCGGAAAGCGGAGCCCCTCACCCTCGCCACCGGCCGGATGGGAATTTGCTTTGAGGCGAAACTAAACGCAAAGCAAGCCGTGTATACCGACAATCATAAATATCAATTGAAACAAAATATCTTTACACTGCGCCTCCGCTGGGATCGGCGCGGGTGGAGCGGGTGTGGGTGGTGCGACCTGGAGTGGGTCACGTGTCGTTCACGTGTCGACCGGTCTGGTAGGGGCCACGGGAGAATTAAGATGTCGTAACGCGAAGCTGTCGCGTCACCATCCACCATGTGACGGAAAACACACTCAACGAGCGCCAGCAGCGGCGGATCCGCGTGCCCCGGTCCAACACGGAAGGACATCGAAACGAAAAATCCAAACCTTCCCCACGCCATGGCCATTGTTAGCCATGCAGGAAGAAGACTAAATCTACATGCGTCGCCCGCCACGGAGCGGAGGGGAAGAGGTTTGATGTTTGATCGGCCGCACACGCCATACGTTTATGATAAGCGGGAGCACATTTGAAAATGTTTTATCAACAAGCCTCCATTGTTGCGTTATATTATGCATTGAATGGGCCCTTTGGGGAAACGAAACGGAACAGCGGCCCCGGGCCCGGGCAAAAAAGTCCTCGAGTCCTGGCTCAATTCCCCGAAGGTAATAATGGGTAAGTTTGGTGCCTTTCTTTGCCGTGCGGCCGCCGAGAAGCGATGCGCCGAGATGCGGACCGAGAGAATTGTGAATAGGTTGTTTTCTTCCCTGTTCGCTTTCCCGCTGTTTGATTGTTGCTGTCGATTGGTGTTTGCGTACGAAATGAAGTCGGCCGGACCGATCCTTCCCAACACTATTGGGCAATTGCAGGCAAGTAATAGTAATAAAAGTGATACGAATGGAAACGAACAGCCTCCGACGCCGGCCAGTGCGAAGGAGCGTGAAACAAACAAAGTTACAACGGTTCTAAAGTGAAACGTCATAGCGTTTGCCATGGTGTGGCGACGTATGTGGGGTTTTCTTGCGTTTCCTTGTACATTTATGCGACTTGAGTTGGGTGTTTTTTTTTTCGGAGTGTATTTTCCATCGTCAATTCCTTCTCATTTACTTCCCGTGCTTTAAAGCAACCAGTGCAGCCGAGGGAAGCTATCACGGGAGAACAACAACCTTACCCGGGTACACTTGCTTTTTTTCGACCAGTTGCAGCACCGAGCTGTCTTTGGTCGTAGTAAAAACGTTACAGGGGTTCGATCTTGTTGGCACTCGACCGCGCGACTGGGCATGAAACGTGCGCCACGTCAATCGTGGCAAATTAGAATGGGAAACGCACAATTTCCTTACCACTGGTAGCTGGGAGGGTGGTTATGGCCCGTGGCAAAAATCACATTTGTTACACCTCTACCGAGCTCGTTCCGGTGGTTAGCGTAGGCCAAACACCCGCAAGCAAAGCAGGCTGGTTGGCTGACAGGCATACGGCAAAGCGAGCACGGGAAGGAACGGGCGCACCAAATCGCCGGGAGGAAATTGAAAATTATTTTAATCCACCTAACGATGAAAAGGCTCGGTGGTGATGGCGGCCCTCGCGCGGTATCATCGACGACGCTCGGCGAAGCGAAAAACACACGATTACGATTGGTTTGATTGTTTAAATTTCAACCTTACTACTGGCGGCGCTGGTGCCAGCTGGCAAGCGGGACAAGTGCGCGTGCGACGGGGTAAGCCACACTCCCGGCAGGAGTGTTTATTATTTTTCGCCGAAGGGAACGTGTAATAGGATAATTGTAAAAACGGTACAAATTGCTTCCTTCTTCACTTTCGTTCACGACGAGCCGTGTGGCGAACGACTTGTCTATAATTACAATTGACTATCTTCACCGCTCGATAGGAAGCTCGTAAACGTTTCTAATTATTGCGAAGGATTTGAATAATCTCTTTCGAATGCCGTACTGCGGCTAATGGATTTTCTTTGTTATTTCGTTTTTATTATATTGCTTGTTTAAGAGTCTTTGTAAGGAACAGTGAGAACCGATTGAATGCAAAAATATCTTCTAGATGCTAAACATTGGTTATGCTCTAAAATATAATCGAACTTAATCATCGATATTTTGAATGATACCCTAATGAGCAAATCGTTAAGTCCGACCCGTAGTTTCCAATGAAAATAAATAAAGAATCAAGAAATGGATAAATGTAAATGGATAGAGAGAAATATCGTATCTAACATCATTAATGTTTGTACGCATTGTTCAATCCAGGAAGGGTTTTATCCATAAAATACGTGCTGAATTATAACAGGAGTTCAAATCAAAATACCATTTAAACGTTTGCATGTTTACATCATTAGTCGTAAACTAATCAATATAGAAGAACAACACATAGTTTTAACCAAATAGCCTACATTCCCGTTCAAATTTATGACTTCATGTACAGTCCAAAATATAACAAAACATGGGTATTTTCATTATCACAGGAGAAGACAACATTATCAAATTTACAATTAGACAATAAATAGTGTTGGGAGCATTTCTTAGTTTCTTTCCAATTTCTTAGCAATATGTTCACAAATGCTTATTATGACATGGAATATCAAATAGCGTGCGTCGAAGAATTCTATTTCCGAGGTGTTTACACTCAAATTTAAGAACAATAACTTGTCATAATGGCCAAACTATCCGAACTAGCCTCTTCCAAGAAAAAGAAAAATAATTTATTTCAAAACATTTCTCCGCAATTTGTTGTTCCTCGTGAACAATCAACGTGGATGTATTTTTAATATTCCAGAAATGTGTTCGAAATGTAACAAATTGACCGTCTAGCATAAAAATTAAAAAAAATATATATGATGAAATACCAAATGTTAAATGTTGGATTTGAGAACTAATGCACAAATGTAAGGAAACAATAATTCATGGCGTTAAAATTTCACTATATTTTTAACTCAATCACCAAACGGGTCTTTATGGAGTCGCCTGGTGCCTCGTGTGTATAGAAGTAAGAATGAAGTAAGAATGAAGCTAAGAATGAAACAAGTGAAAAAAAATTGTAAGGAACATTGAACATGAAATTGAAATTGAACAAAGGTAAAAAAGTAAGAAAATCAGTTAAAAAATATACTTGTGAGTGTGTAAAAGTATTTGTTCGATAAAGTTGTTGAAGTATAAAGTAGCAAATACGTACACTGAAATGCAGATCACCTACCTGTAGAGGCCTTTGCGGAGGTGCTCCCATCCCATGGTGGTACATGACGTCATGCTTTAGCTGCGTAGCCATCTGCGGATGATTGTTCTGATGCTTGCCAATATCGACGGCAGCCAGGGCTTCCGCTCTACTCAAAATTCCATCGTTTAAGCCAGAAAATATGTCTCCCTGTAACGGCAGAGCAACGAGAGGCACGAGAAATGAGTCCATCGTGAAGCTTTGGTAAGTGTTAGATTCATCTGCATAATGTATATTCATCCGGTTCGGTTCGGTTTGGTTGTTTTGCCAGCCAAAACTCTGGCACTCCAGCACCGGGCGCCATGATCGAGGAAAAGGGGTTTCCAACCATGCCTAAACGAGCAGCAAAACGATATTTTCTACACAATTAAAAATCCACATGCTGCCCTCTATCAAGTGGACGATAAATTTCCATTCGAACATCCCGTCCCAGGGTTCCGCTTCCCAAAACCAAACCCCTGTCGACCATCTGACCATCAAATTTCATGCTGACGCCTTTCTAATTAACGTCAACAGTCCCAGAGGAAACATTTTTGAGCAGCAAAATCAAAGGGTTAATTGTCACTTTTCGGTTGGCGAAGCTCGGATGGTGGTGAGGATGATGAGGTTGATGATGATGATGAAACTTCTTCTGTGCGACAGGACCAGGTACCAGGAGCTACATATTCAAAAGCCCTTGCGCAAACGCACCAACCGAAACGATGTTCCCGCCCATGGGCCGCCACCGGGAAGGGAGAGAGGGTAGCTTATTAGTTATCTTGTAATAATTTTGCCACTAGATTGCCAGCTGTCTCTCGTTGAACAGTGTGATCTGCCACCGGGGGATGTGCCGGTACCGGGTCGAACGAACAGAGGACCTGTCACATTTCGATTTTACAATCAGCGTGAGGGATTTATCCCGGACTTATCTGCAGCGGAAGGTATGACCGATGGGTATTGGTTGTGGTCACACCAGTCGGTTGCGTAAAAAGGTCTATGGGCACGGGAAGTAAATGGCAAGCCGGTTGAAGAGCCAGTAGCAGAAGGACTAGTTATTTTACAGCCATAGGAGCTTTACACGCCCTTTCGACATTCAACCGCCCGTTGATGGTGATAAAATTTTAATGATTTTAAACGATTTCAAGTTTTGAGTGGCAGTTGTTTGTGGGTTTGTTATGTGAACATTCAAATTTAGTGTTATTGTGTCGGCATAGCGAGGCCGTTTGCAGAACGGGAAAATATTTATAGCAAAATCATCATGTCATATTTCGTTTCTTCTGAATAATGAACACCATCTTATGGTTCTTAGTTCGAAAAGGATGGGTACCAATCGTTTTTTATTGTTAATAATCTACCATAAAAATTGAGTTGAAAAATTCTGAAGAGTTATTATTTCAATCTTTAAATGTTGGTGGAAAAAATATTGTACTTTTGTGTCTTTTACATTCACTAAATTTAAATATTTATTCTACGAGACGTACAGAAGGAGGAATGCACCTTTAAAGAAGTCGAAAACTCAATATATCTTACAACAAATATTAGTTCCCAAAAAAACCTTTAATATGAATTCCTATTCGCGGAGTGTTCTAATTCCTGTGTAATTCCTATGTGTTGGAGATCATTTAGGCGCCATACGCTCAGGCTGACGTGAGTTGGCGGTTTTGAATCGGTCGCTAGAATTACCATTGATTTAGCATTAATTAACGACGGCTGGCGACTATGACCGATTGCAGCATTTATTACAGCACATCATTATCACAAAGCTGATAAGTAAGAAGACAAAGTAGAGTAAATTTAAGAAGTAGACGCTGACTAACAAAGAGCTAACGTATACGTAAGAAAACTAACAAAATTTAGAACATTGTTTGAAAAGTACCTCATTCAAATTGTTCAAATTATTCAACTTAATATACAACAGCATTTTTTTTTGCAAAAGAAAAACCTTTTTTAATTAAATAAGCAAAAATTAAAGTTCGTTTGGTGACGATAATATCGAAATGACTGCATCTAATCTTCTAATCAATCAAACTTGTATGGAGTTGTGCGTGTTAAACAACTAACGCACGATTTTTGCATACCGCAATGGAAATTGTTTGAAAATGTCTGGGTTTCCGATGGATTGCTTCGCTCCAGCGTCACCGCTACACCTTCTTTAGGGTTAACATTCCGGAGATCCCGTGCGTAACCACGCCAGCAACGCACCGGTAAGTCAGTATCTGTTTCCCTTGCTTAACCCACCACATTGTGAGCCAATTTGTTAGTGCTTAAATCGCTTTAAGTGAAGTCAAGCAGCGCCGAGCCCGAACTCCCGAACAAATTCGATAATAAAGTAAGTTCCTAGGAGGCGCGTAAGAAAATCCCACCTACAACTTTTCGACCTCAATCATACCCAATCCAAAACACCAATCCCAATCCAGAGCTGCTCAATGTTATCATGCTGCTTCCTTCTCGTGGCGCCCGTCCGCACGGAATCAATAGCAGCAGCGCACGAATATCGGCATTAGCAATGGTAATCCTAATTTTACGGAAACTTTCTCTGCCCGTACAAAGTGGGTGGTTTACGAATCATTTGATCCAATTTGTACGAGTGGCAATCCCACTTCTAATTTTCGTAAACCACCACGGTGCTCTGCCAACCGCCCCCGTGCAAGAAAAACACTTTTCGGTGGTGGGAAAAAAAAAGGATCGTGCGATGCGGCGACGGAAGGCGAAACGCTATCGAAGAATGTGGACGCAAGACCATATGTTTGATTTTTGATGGATGATGATTCGTTCGAGGCACGCTGCGGTGGTGGAGGCCGCGAATGAAACAGTGTGTTGCGTTAATGCCAACCTGTCGAACCGAGTTCGAATTGAGGGAGAGAAGGCAGGCACACGTGACCGGATGTTATTTGTGGTTTTTTTGGGTTACCCTCGCTCGCTACACAACCGGTGAAGGTATGAAAACAACAAGCCAAGCACAGCACCCGTACTCAGAACAATGTCCACTACGGCAGGGAAATCGAAACAATGACGAAAAATACGGTCTCGGTGCGCACGATAGGAAAGCGAATTATGTTTGAACTGAGGCATATGCTGCGACCGGACAGGTACATTCATGTCCACTACACGAATAATACCCCTTTCTTTCGGGGTTCTGGTCTGGGTGGTCCCTTTTCCAAAGGTTTCTGACCGGCAAAACGTTTACGTATCAAGATCGATATCAGCAGACAGAAAGCGTTGAGTGCCCATAGGTTTTTACCTACTCGTGGATGACGAATGGCTTGTGATAGAACATGAGGAATTTCCTGTTGTGATTATCTGTAAATTAGCGTCCCTAGCTAGAAGTGCCAAGCAGGCCATACACACCTTGCAATCCGATGGTTCACACGTAGGTTTCTTTTGAAAAGACAAAAGATCTCGTTAAAAATGACCCCACAAAGGACAGGTAAAGTCTCTGGCCCGGCTCGGCAGCCGGAAGAAAATTTCCGGAAACATTAAAACGTGTAACATCCGACATCCATCGTGCGAAGTGCTACATAAATTTGTTAATTATCATACAAAAGCACTTGATGTCAAGAATCTCTCACCCCGTTCGCTACTGCAACACGTACCGTGGTTGGGCGCCGGAAAATTTATCGAGCCGAGCGCCGAGATACACAACATTACGCCCCGAAAAGCCACTCAACACAACAGGAGACAGCGGGGAACAAATGTGAGGAATCATCATCGAAAGAGAGTGAGAGAAAGAGAGAGAGAGAGAAAGACATATACACGCACGCAGGGAAATAAAGTCCTGCCCTTCCGCCAGAATGCAAACCCATCGATGAACCCCTTACACAGGCGACCGTTTCGGTGGGATTTAGAAGCGAACCATGGAGAACCCATTTCCGGTGGCGGAGAACAGCGGCGAAAAGGGTCCTTGTCGTTAACACAGCTCTTAGGCCGACCCGTGTATGGGTTTGAGTGAGGTTTGGGTTGCAACAGCCAGCGCGTAGCCCTTCTCGTGCCCGCTCTATATCATGGTTTATTTTCCGCAGTGAGTTTATTTTATTTTTATTGAAGGACTTCCCAACTGTAACAGGTGTATTTATAGGTTTATGAAACAAGGGGGAAAATTGCAGCTTGATGGTGGTGGTATGCCTTCCCTTTGGCGCCCTTCCCTTTGGTGCACGACACCGCTTCCCGACCAAAAAAAAAAAACCCCTATCCCAGCCGCGGCACGATCATCAAAGGACGGACGGAAAATTTTATTTACACTTGCTGCCGCTCTCACACGGTCGCCAGCTCTGAACGACCGGTAGCATTCTGGCCGCGTAGCCGGGACCCGATCCCGAAACCCGGCTATTATTTGCTCCTGAAACATATTTTTTCCCTTATTATTTCAACATTGATTTGCTCGTGCCCGCACCTTACCGCCACCCTCCGGATAGTTATGTTTTCTCAAAATCGGTATCAAAATTTCTGCGTCACCAATTCCGCACCGAACGTACACGGTGGAGAAACGAACAAAAAGATTGCCTCCTGTTGTGCAATGAATTGTCGCTGTGCTTGACGAGAAACGGTGCAGCATGTACGGTTGAGGTGCATCGAAGTAGGCGAGCGTATAATTTGGTTAATTGAAACATGTGCCAACCGACGGAAAACTGACCGACCGTTTCGTTTCTTCCAGCGAAGGGATAAATCGTCATCGATAGAAACGTTGGGAACCCTTTATCGTGCACCGTGGGTTTGGGATAAGTTTTTTTTTTGCCTCGTTTTCTGTTCCATGTCCATATGGGTTACACCTCATTCGATGCCTTCGATGCCTTTGCTCCCGCACAAAACGAAAACATATCACGAAATGTCCGGTGCGGTTACAAAAGTTCACCCGTTCGGTGGGCCATTTTCCCGGTTGTGGTCGACGGCAGGTGAATGACGTGCAGGTCAGCATGGTAGACAGTTATTGTTTTTACCACCTGTCATAAAAGAAAATACTTCCAAACGACAGCAACAATAATGTGTGTTAATTCGACTGCCGCTAGTGCGCGAGCCGTTCTGTGGTGGGCTAGAAATTCGGCAGTCACATCATATATCAAATAAATTTCTATTAAATAGGCTCCACGAAATAACGTAATAACATTAAGCAATGTCAATAGGCTTTCATTCACAGCTCGCCACGTGTCATTGTCACCACGCGGCTGTCCAAGACTGTCCGATCCGATAAGACTGAAGTTCGAAACGACCATGACCAACGGCGATGACAGGTGGTACGACAGGAAGCACGGGAAGTGAACGCTTCTTGCCCACCAAGATAACATCAGGATCAATCTGTCAACTCATTGTTTTTGTTTTCTTCTTATATTGTGCCACCACCTACCCAGTAGGGAATCAATTTTTTTTTGTTTACAAGTATGCTAAATTAAATTACTTACACTTAAGCTATCTGGTGACACTAACAGTGTGGAGTTAGTTTTATACCTGCTTGATTCAGATAAAATGTTTCTAACTGCTAGGCAGAAACTTAAGGATATTTAGCGGGAAAACGCCAAGATAGCCACGATGCAATGAGATGTACATTGTCTGTTGTTGATTGAACAGTGGTTATTTAAAATATAAATATTATTCAAAGGCGCAAGCATTTGATCTTCATAAATATCAAGCATTTGTTTCAAACCAAGCCGATTGTAAAATTAATCATTCTCCCGTGTTATATACGGATATGGGTATAATAACAATGCAGTGTAGGACAGCTGAAACAGATCTATTTCAGATGTAAAGAGGATATAGTGTCTACTATTGGCGAAAAAATACATTGTCTTGATTGAAGACTAAACATTTCAATAAAACAAAGTAAAAAGTGGAGCATGTAAGTGAGCAAACTTATTTTTGCAAAGATTATTTTAAGCTCACTCGCATACAGGTAAGCAAAGCATTTATGTGATCCAGATTGGATTAGAAACTTCGACATGCTTCTGAATCATATGACATTTGTGTCACGAAAAGAAAGACTCCGGAACGTTCTATGCAATTTACCACTCGATAACTGTCAACTCTTGGCCCGGTGACAGGCAGAAACGACATTCCCGATCAGACGACACTTAAAACATTACTGCAATAGGTAAGAAGACCATCTAAGCTCATACAAGACACCATCTACAGGGGATGAAAAAAAAAAACACACATATACAAGCACATCAACTGTCGAAAAGCAAGAGCATCGTGAGATTCTACCATTTTCACAACCCACACTTCCGACGCTTTTCTCGTGTGCCATTTTGTTGTGAAACGATTTCGATCGATACTTCCTGGTTCCGTCCGAAAAACGGTGAAACCCGACACAGGATGAAACTGGGATGAAGCGTGTGATTCCAGTAAACTTTTCTTCCGAAGTGAAAAGAGCAAACGCAAAACAAGCTGAAAAGTTTGTAGAGTAAATTTAGGCCTGCAGGATGTTTTTTTTTTTGCTGTGTTTGCTGTCGAACAGATGGACGGTTGGACGGTTGGACGGAACCTGTCTAAGTTGGAGCAAGTGAGCAGCAGCAACAGGAGCAGCAGCGAAAGCAAAACCTCAACATTTTCAAGGGCTGTTACATCGCTAGCTGCCGTGTATGTTGCGTGCGAAATGTTACAGGGATGGAAACGTTGAGAGACGGCTTGTGGCGGCTTTTTCATTTTCACAACTCGTTGCCGGTCGCATCGGTGGAAAACCAGCGCAGCAAAACAAAATACAAAGTTTCCCATACCCTGCAACTCTACTAACTATGTTTGCTTGTAGTTGTTTCCGTTTAGTTTGGCCGGTGCTGTCCCTTGTCCGGTCGAAAGCACAACAATATACCATTTCTGAAATAAACAATAAGAACCATAGGTTGCTAGAAGCGTCTCAATACTTACATTGTGCCTAGGTGACCAGGAGTTACACATCAGCGATGCATCCTCCAGGAATCGACTCTACAAAGCAGAAGAATGATGAGAATTAGAAGGTGTACTAACAAGTGATATGTTTAATTACGGCTCCGGAGATATTTGGAAAAGTATGTTTGTTTTGTTTTGTCATGTACTATTGTTCTAGGATAAGAAAGAGATGCTTAAATAAGATTTTCTCACAAAATACTACATAAGTTATTTATTAAAAATTTTACAGGTTATTGCTGCTTTTTCATCCAAAGAAACAAAACAGTTAAAAGCCAACATGGAAATTTTGGAAATAAGCTTCTTAAATCTTCCACAGATCTTTTGAATGTTCCGGGATTGATTTATGAAACTTTTCTCCAAAATGTTTAACTTTGTCTTTAAAATGGCTTATTTATTTGACATGATAAACATCACCCAAAGTGAGTGGGTCTTATGTATAAACTTTCCATCAATAATACTAATTTTATATTTTAGCCCAAACCAGATCTAAATAATGGGGAAATAGCTTGTATCATTTTGTTCCTTGTCATAAATACAGCTTAAATATATAACAACTCTTCTAAAAACAGATTCTTTAATCGTAGTTGATGTACATTTACATGCTCTTGTGTATGATTCATTATTTTGACAGCATATTTCAGAATGAGTCTGTAAGAATGGGTTTTTGTTGTGTCTAGCTGCAGACAATCTTCTAACAATTTATGACAATAGGCACATTGTTTACCCAATATTATTTTATTTATACAATGTTAACTAATTCTGCATACATAATACGAGTCCAAAACCATTTTCGTGTGTAGTAAATTTGGGTAAACCCAAATGGTAGACTTCGTCATTCTATTGAAAATGTTAGTTCAAAACATTGTATAAATGTCTAATTTACTACCCCATTCTTTTAAAAATTCCAAACTGTCTATATTGCTTTGGTAGCGCGTATGTTTCAAACAATTTCGTTACTAAAATGCGCGCTGGATTTCATACCAACCACCAATACGAATTCCATTGATTTGCATCACAACCGGGCCCCAAAAGAAAGGCACACTTTATCACGTTCGGGTTCGGACATTTGCCAGAAGCACCTAATAAAACCCCCCCGTTGCTTCGTAATTATTTCGCGTTCCGCTGACAAATGGCGAATGTAAATGGTCGCCCATGCCGACAAACTGCAGATTGACCGCCGTTCAGCCGCTTTCCAGTGAGGCAGAGGCGTCACTCGTAAACGTGAGAAACCCACGTGCCACGTACCGGCCATCAAATCCTCGATCCGCAAAAATTAAAGCGAAGAATATCAATTTTGTGCACAATAAATCCGACCATCTAACCCGGCCGCGGTAACTTTACTGGTTACCGATGCAGAAACAAAAAACCCGCAAAATTAGAACCGTACTAACCCAAAAGTCGCAACTTGATGGGAGAAACGTGTTCAACAGTTTGGGTGTGTGAGCATGGTGTAATTTATTTTTTAATTTTTTTCCATTTCCTGTTCGTTTTCGGAACTTTAAGAAAATTTCCCCAATACATTTCCATTTGACTAAGCCTTTTAAAAAATTGTATGAAAAAATCGATATTCATCAAAATACTGTTAAACACACGGGAGTTAGTATAGGTATAGTTTAGTAATGTATGTTCAGTTCTAGCTTTCCGTGGAAAACAAATGCTGCTCCTGTCCGACCAGTCATTTGTGGAGTTGTAGATTCCCCTCCGGAGGCAGTGTTTTCCAACCCAATCGCTGGCTGTCGACGTTGGGGAGCGACGAAGATTGACGGCTGAACGCAGTGGGAGACACTGATTAATTTTGTTAATTTTGCTAATGAAGCGAGAAGAGCCATTTGTGAACAGTCCAATTCCCGTACTAATTGTGGCCACAGCGACCTATGTGCACTGTGTGCTGTGCGCGATGATATTTATCTCACTTTTCCACCACCACCACCACCAACACCGGCTGCGATGCGCAGGCAGCACTCCGTACATTGGTTATTCATTGCTATTTCATCGCCAAAATAGGGCAATCCGGCCAAATGTCCATCCACGGGCGCTTCCAGCCCGTTCCGTTCCCGCCCCCGTCCGGATGGCAACAATCGACCATCATTATCATCAACGCTTCGCACGGAAAATTGGCGGAAGTGGTAGCTCTGGTAGCAGCCCCGATGCCCTGCAGGGACGTGTTTGGGGACATCGCACTCTTAGGCAATTGCACTTAGAACGACACGCTTACGTAAGGCACGGCGCACCTGGAAAGCCGGTCCGGATGGGGTTGGAGGACCAAATAGCTTATGAAAATTTGATTTTACGCTTCAGCAGATATGGCGCGCTGGAGGAAGTGGAACATCCACTTCCTGAACCTACCTCTCTGGAAAATGACAAATTGCTGCACTTGAGAAAATTTCACCCGCACACATGCACATCCGCTATCGTGCTAATCGCTTGTGTTTTACTTTCGAGGGACTTTTCGTGCTTTATTTGTTTTGCTCCAGCAATACTAATAATCACCTGTCTCGAAATTAGTGGCTCACACTATTGGTCCATAAAGATGATTGAACGCGAAGAGTACTTTATTATGCGTGGTTTGAATTTTGCGAAAAAATGTATGCTAAAATAATAATAAAATAATCAATTGAAACTTTTAGCTATAAATTACATATAAACAGATCATTAACGAATTAAATGTTACATGCAGCTCCGTAAACGTTTAATTGTATTTTCAGGTTGTTATTACCACTGTTAAAATATTTATGGGTCTAAATATCATATTTGTTGAAAGCTATTATTATTTGTTGAATGCTTATGTTATAGTCTTTTGACTTCATTTGTTTCTTTTGTTAACAATCAAAATTTTGAACCTACACTTAAGCTAGCTTTTTATCCTTTGGATTGCTTGGTTGGAACAAGGAACTTTTTCGCCGCCAAATTAGAACGTGTATATTGGAAGAAAAAATCGACATCAAGTTGTATATTAATCGAACTATTGATCAGTTATGTGAAAGGCATCTGACCAACAATTGCGTTGGTTTGATTTGGGTATTAAGATTGCTTCCGTGGAGAGAAGTGCATTTCATACGCCTTTTCACTACGAGTGAATTGTGTAGTAATTGTGGTCATTAATAACCTAATGAAGATCAAATGTAATAGCTGAA
>JXXA01011928.1:0-21051 GCA_000956255.1 Anopheles punctulatus | reverse complement strand
AAACATGGTAAATGGTGTAATGATTTGTATTATGAAATAGCGCAACACAGCCGCTTATCTGTTTAACACAATTTATCGAACCGTATTTAAGCCATCAGCAGACCAACTGCAAGCCATAACTAACGAACGACTTTCCCGAGCGCGCTGATTGCATCGGTATGTAAAGAATTTATGACGCACGAAACGAGCGCAAAACGCACACGCCTGGTCTGGCCGCAACAGCTATGCTTATCTGGTTTATTGAAAGATTAAAATATTATATCGATAAGTGGGCTAGAACACGTGGCCGTTATAGGCCGATGGTCTCCTGAGTGCGATTGTTCACTCTTCTGCCGCTGGATCGCGATCGAGCTCGTGATAATAGTCCTACCGTTGTGCCACGTAGAATATTGCAACGTTTTTATTTTAGCCTCGGCGGGCTAGGGGGGCCATCCCTCCCGGAGCGCGAAGAAAAGGTTCCGGAGGGTCAATAATTATACCGTACAAGCGCGGGCGCACGCGCTAGGGCTCCTGCCGTTGTATCGAACTTTCCTAATCTTCAACAATTACCCCAGTATGATATCATCCTGCACCGAGTGTGAGAGATGTTCGTCCGGCGAAGGAGCTTCCGTCCGTTCCGGGTTTCCTCCCGGTGGGTACACGCCAAACGCCTGGTATGGGCGGTTTTGTATAGCAGGTTGCCAAGCACCGTGGACATATAGGTCCACTCGGTGGAGTTGTTCCACCCTCTCGCCCTCTTCCTCTCCACCAGCTGATTGTGTGGGTTTTTTGTGGCGTCGCGTTCAAATGCAACACAAGTTCTAGATTTACCGGTTTCGTTCCCTATCGCAGCGGCAAACCGACCCTAAACCGGTGGCCTACAATCGCATTCGCCCAGCGAACGACATGTTGCAGCGCTGAAATTACCTATTGACTCGCCATATTGGAAGGCTTCTTTCTCCGTTGTGCCTCTCGCACTCGATCCCGGCACAAAGTGCGCCCAGCGTAATGTTTTATCGAACTGCTAATGAAGATCCACACCGGTCTGTGAGCCGGTTTTTTTTTCCTCCGAACCAAACGGGAACACTCCGGAATGTGTGGTGGTGCAAAAAACAAAATGGATTTAAGGTGCTCCGGGGACGAGATGAACGTGCGATAAAGTGCATCTGTCCACGATGCAGGAAATCACGCAAGGTTGCGCTCGAAAAGCACACCGCACGGGTCAACATCGAACCGCCAAAGCAGCAGCAAACAGCAACACACCCACCTGATCCAGTTGGGGGTGCGTGTGCCGTGTTGCGCGGCCCATTAGGCTAATTTGTAAATGTGCCGCTCCGGTGGTGCACAGGATTGCCATTTCGGGCAAAGTCACGAGTCCGCCCCGGTATCAATTTGTATCGCCCCAAACGCATTCCGTATGTAAATTAGGACCGTTCTCCCCGGCACGCTTGCCGCCTAAACTCTCCTAAAGTCAAATTTCATCTCGCGAGCGCGAACGTGTCGTGAACGTGAATGTGTGTCCTACGAGGCCGCACAGATGTCCTACAGCTCCTGGACAGCTTTTGAGATCGCTTCCGCATACACCGACGGCAAGTCGATGGAGAAAGCTGCATTGTTTCGTGTTGTTATTGTTTAACGAAACATAACAGCAACGGCACTGATTAGGGGCCGTACGCATTGTCTGATTGGAGATGTCATTCTCGTTGGATTGACAGAAGAAAGTGGCGCAACACGGAAAGCCGGAGTTTCGATGACTTCATCAGACAATGGGACGACTAATTCTGCGTCAAGCAAGCGAGGGGCTTTTTGTATGCAGATTGAAATCGACGATGACGTGGAAACTGAAGAGAGTACGTTCGCTAGGGAAAACGAAAATCTTTTCGAATTGATTGAGAATTGAAAAACATTAATTTAATGATACGAATGTGTGTACCATCCAGAGATCCGCTCGTTCTGGGAATTCTCCTCTCTCAAAATCCGGGATGAACTACCGCTTATTAACATGTTACGATGCTGAAGAGCGCATGTTGTGAAGATGTTTATGCCCCTGAAGAGCCGGTTGAGTGTGGCGTTACCCAGAACCGTGTGAACCGACTCCGGCGGACTCAAGCGTACAATACTCTCAGCTGCTCAGCTGTTGCTTAAAACTGCTTGAAAATTCCAGCCGATCACCAACTGCATTTGAACTCGGAACCACCTGGTGCTCCCATCCTTGACCCTCAACACTCGAGTGCTCAACTTGACGGTTCAGTAGATATAGTCACTACACGCATCGTCCAACCCGGTAGCTAATCTCCCGGTGCGGTGTGGTAGCAATCACTCGGTACCGTTACCGCAGCCTCCCATACGAGAGCCCGTGTTCGAGTGGCCCATCGAACAAGATCCTTAGTGCCGGTCTTTTTCACAGAAAAGTCGAAAGTCGTTCCAGAATAAGCCCACTGCCCCGATCTGCCGGTTATGGCAAATAAATTGTGCGATCATTGCACCGGCCAGCGCTGCGAATGTCGAACATTTCGCTGTAGCACGATGGCGATGTGATGTAAGCTATAAAAGCGGCATCGGCACTGGCGATTGCATATAATCTGCGCGGTGCTATGAAACCCGAACCGAGGTCTCCGTACCGATCGGATCCTGACCGCAAATTAGTTGTTCTTGCCGGGAGTTTACGATTATCGTCACCTTGATCGGTGCCGACCGGACCTGTCGAAAGTATGATCTTGACGCGGCTCACCGGCACCGGCACCGGCACCGTATTTGCCAAACCGCGATGCTACCGAATGGTGGTAATTTGAGCGATTCATTGTGAGAGTATTGTTGGTAATTGTGTTGATTATCTAAATCTGCATCGTTAGCGATTCGTTTGATGGGCGCTAATCTGCACGATCGCGAGACGATTAACCTGTACTCCTTTCTGGCGGTTGGCAGGTGCCGGAGGTGCCTGGTTTAGTGGTGAATCGGCTAGTCGTTCACTCCGCTCTAGCTAAGAGCAGCGAAGATACGATAATCTACCACACCGGTAAGTTCTACCACCGGTTGGCGCTGAAGCGAATGGCGAACGGGTAAACTATTAGAATTATGATTATTATTATGGAGTAGTTGATGATGCCAGTGCCCCCGTGTACCGTTTGGACAGGGAGGGGTTTGTTTTTTTTTTCATCTTGTATAGCCCAACTACAAACGATGATCCTGTACGTTCCCAACCGGTTCGTTTTTTTGTTTTCTTTCGTTTTGTTACCCTTTAAGCTCCTCAAACCTGCACCCGAGCATGAGTAATATGTGGTGCAATAATAATAAATCACTCAATTTATGGATTAATCTATGAATGCGGCGATCGCCGAACCGATCGCAATCGTGATCCACGCCAAGGCGAGGATCGGTTGTGCTAAAGTTGTTGAACTTTGTAACCGTTTTGTACGTCCTCGTCGGAGTTGAAGTGTTTCTCCTTCGACAAGGTAATCGAATCGTGGCTGGTGTTTGGTAAAAGTTTCACACCGTTTCACTGGGCATGCTCGCGTGGAGAAGAAACCGCACGCACACAGTAAGTTTAAATCAAAAGACTCTCGTCGAATGAAGCAAAAAACAAGCGACGAACCCGGTTTTGTTTTCCTTACACTTCGCCGGACTCCTAATCTCACCGGTGCAAGTTTCACTTCGCGAGCGTTTCATCCCGCGGCGTTTGGCTGCTGCAAATTAAACCGACCGACCCTACCAGGGGAGTCCCCGGAGGCCAAGTTCAAGTCCGGGGACACTTTTTAACACCCCCTTCACTCGGGGTTCGCGTCGCGTCACAATAAAAAAGCAGTTATTGAAGTATTTGCTTTTAATGGCGGTCGGAGATTGTGCGAGTGGACTGATTTTTTTCCTCCACACTGGTGACGTGTCACAAGCCCACCGCGAATCGACAACGCTGCCCTGGAGTGAAACATAAGGCTCTTCTATTTAAGCGAGCAAAAAAAAAACTATTCACCCCTTTAGCGAACGCAATCCTACGCAACGGACAGGAAGGCTAGGTCAGTGCCGTGCAACGGATCGAACAAACACACCATCGACAGCGGCAAGTGCAACGAGTTTTGTGAAACAAGTTTCATCTGCCGAAGGTGGTGGATCGGATGGGTGGCAGATAAGTTGCGTTCCGTGCGTTCCGTGCGATTGTTGCACTGCATCGCAAAAAGACTCGTTTCGTTTTTTGTGTTGTTGTTGCTATTTTTTCTATCTCGTGTTGCTCAACCGTGCCGTTGATTCCTTTCCCGGACGCGTGATGATAAAACCAGCTCTTGAAATAGGCAATAGGCAGCAAGTTCAATGTTTTCTTGCCCACTTTTCTGGGCCTTTCGTTTCGTGCGAAAACGATACACCGGGGAGGAAGGGAGCAAGGATGAGCTTGGCGCGGCTCACGTATATAGACATTGGCGAGATCCTGTTACTGTTATCCTCCTACGATGCACGGCACGCCATATAAACCGCTCCTCGCCGCTCGCCACTCCCGCGTACAAATTATGTTGCCCCAGATCAATATTTCAATCGGGACGACCACCGTCACTGGCCCCGTCCGGAAGGAGTAGTTACCGGAGGGTACCGACGGGAACCGATTTATGCAACGTCTCGAAGGGAGAAGGGACGTTCTATTAGTGCCGGGGAATTGTATCACCGTCCACCCGCATTCGTGCCCATTATGTAAATTAAATTATCTGTTTCTCTTCGATTTTTTGTTTTGTTTTTTGTTGTGTTTCGTTGTTTCCGAATAGGAGCCTCACATATGCCCGTGCCGATCAGATTTCTGCA
The DNA here is from genome assembly GCA_000956255.1 of Anopheles punctulatus. NCBI lineage: Eukaryota > Metazoa > Arthropoda > Insecta > Diptera > Culicidae > Anopheles > Anopheles punctulatus. The sequence goes on along the minus strand of JXXA01011928.1, from coordinate 16,290 downwards.
AAACGATGGCTCTTAGACACGGTGCCCGGTGCAGTTCCTTCTTCTGCGAGATCCCACGGGGCTGATAAATCTGGTCCGGTTCTGAGATTCGGAACGAAGAACGGCAGTACGACGAGGCACTTGAGCCTCGCAGGCATTCTAGATCACACACATCCACGACGGTACGTCGTTAGAAATAACTTTTAATGGTTGCGAAGCGATATCGACTCGGTCTGTGTGTCGTCAGAGACACGAGGCAGCGCGGTCATAATTTATGCAACGTTTACGATTTTATTGTCTTCAATCCCCGGTCCCGGTGCAACGGCGCACGGATGGTTAATAACTTTTTTCGCCCTTCTCGCCTCGGATCGGATCGATCGCACTACCTCCCGGGATGCGGCGAGATTCCTCGGAATGGATTGTCAATTGAGCCGTGGCGTGGGGAGATGTGATCACGACCTCTCACGCGAGAGTGATCGCCCGCAAGCCCGACGAGTGCGACTGATGACAATCCGGGCTGGTAGGTGCTGAATGCATAAATTGGCCTTCCGTCGGCCTATGGCCTAACTGCACTCTTCTTCCGCAGGATGCGAGGTTGATTGCGCGATCGATAGTTTAGTCACTCGGAAACTGGTTGTGTCTCATAGGAAACTTGTTAATTGCCGCCTGTTTGACGACGGATGTACCGCCGGCAGAGGGTAGTCACTAACTGCTTCCGTTGATTGCAAATAATATCAAAATTCAAACTTCCATCACACAGAAAAGGTGAACATAGGCAACGTTTAAGGAGGTTTTAGAATAAAAGTGTTTTTTTTTTAGGTGGAAAGAAATCACACTTTACATTTCTATAAAAACAGCTCACGATAAGATTTCCATATTTTATATCGGTTTATGTGTGAAATATTTTTATTTGTTTTTATATTTCGAGGTACGGCCTATGATAAATTAGCAATTGAAAAAAGCTAATTGAACGAAGTAAAGTAAGTTGACAAATCAAATAAATCTAAATTCTTAAAAATTGACTTTCTAATCAACAGTTAATAAAGTTATTTCCGCATTGAACTCCTTCCCTGAATAAATCATTATATAATATTTTTCAACTTGCTTCTAGAGCACCATACTCATTTCTGGTCAAAACAATTCAATCCCTTCCGGCCGTCCAGACACCGAACCTAATTACATCCCTTTACCTAATGTGCTGCTAATAAATGTATCTAGTGCATGTTTGTTTTATGCAAACTAGCCTCATTTCCCACCAGGTCGCTCCATTTACCGCTACAAGTACATTTTCCAAACGTACCACCACTGTATTCCAGCTTGCCGGAAGCAGACCTGACGGTGTGCTGCTGTAAAATAACCTATCATACCTCTTTTACTTAACGATGCAAAACGGTTCTATTGGGGTTGTTGTAAAGATTTTATTTTTGCACTCACATCCTCGCTTATCGAGCGTACGCATCGGAGGGCTCATAAAGAGATCCACCGAATGAAGACATTACCCGCCTGCTCGGGAAGGTCGGTAAGCCACGCCAAAAGCGCTCGTGCACCATTGAAAAAACCCTCGTTCGGCGCGTGTAACCGCGTGCGAGCATCGGAGAACTTTTCCTCCTTTTTTGTCCACTGGTAGAAGGAATAAATTAAGAAATTAACGAACCAAACCTCCAGACTTTATGGAATGGAAAGGAGCGTTTTGCGAATTCCCTCCAGCAAGGTTCCCCGAGGGCGCAACGGTTCAGAACTATGTGGCCTTCTCTAACGGACCGAAGTGGACGTAATTGGAAAACAAATAAAACGCGTACGCGTGTGCCGTTCCTCTCCCACCTGGAGGTGAAAATCTTGGTCCGCATCACGTCCCGTCCACTTCGAAACAATAAATCAATTTTACTACCCCGTGACTTGAAGCTTCTTTTTATCGCTCGCAGTGCGGAATCGCACATTTCCCATAACGTGTCCGTGAACGATCGCTGGGGCCAAGAGTTCATCGACGGGTATTTATTTTTCCGATGCGTACCATCATCTTTCCACCGGTAAGAAACGCAGCGAAAAGAAAATCTTAATCCAAGCCACACTTACACGCCACGAATCGCGCCGAACATTCACCTGAAGATGGTACATTCAACGAGAGTTACATTGCGAGTTAGAGCATCAGCAGACGCAGCAACAGCAGAAAGACAAACCAGCACAAACCAGGCACCCATTCCGGGTCCAGTTTTTCCAGTTCATCCGTCCGGGCTGCACAGCGCACCCGCAGTGTCGGAAAGTAATTTACGGGATTTGCGGAAGAATTTTTCACCATCGGGATTGACCTCCTGCCAGGTCCTGCCTGTCGTTTAATGGACGCGGAACATGTTGCGTGCCGCACGTGAAACAGGATATGGCATTATTTGTTTAGCACCAAGCAACCCGCCGCCACTAAGCAGAGCGAGCAGGGGAAAACCCTCCCCACGACAGTGACACCACCCAGCGTGATGGACGGTACGGGAAAATGTGTTCTTGTTCCCCTACTGCCGGACCCTATGCAAGCTGTTCGGAATGCGGAACGAAAGTGCGCTTATTCCGCGAAGCAATACTATCTGTCTTCCCAAACAGGTTGGAAATAGAATCCTGTAGAGCAGCACCAACCAGGGGAACGGTTGTAGGAAGGTGTTTGTATTTTTTGTATTATTAAATGTACGAAATGTCATAGAGAAAGATAAAGCCGATTAATAATAGTGTTGCTAACAAATTGTCATTTTTCATCGATTTTGTTTCAAACAAAGTATGGTTGATTGAGAAGGAAAACAACAGTAAGGAATAAAAAATTATAAATTTATTGAGAAGATCTTTTTTGCAAATCCATCCCTTGATGTTTTCCAATTTTTGTAAACTTTTTTCTACTAATAATTTAAATATGAAGTAAACGTTATGAGATCTTTTGGATTATAATAAAAATTACGATTGTTTTTAGTTTGATAATGTTTCTCAGCAAAACAAAATTAAATGAAATATTTCATAAATCATATATCGCAGCCATTCAGTTGGATATTTTTAATGACCCTTTCTAATGTCAAAAATAAACAAATCGTTGCTCGAAAATTTGCTGATAGAGTTTTGATTGATAGACTTATTACCGTCGTATACAAAACCATCATATGCAATTGATTTTCACGTGCATATTTGCAAACAAATCGAGCCATCTAAATGATGATTTATAATCCTCCTAACGCATTCAATCATTCTTGCACCGTGAGCCAAACCGTGGGATGTTGTGCTAAAGAAACCACCTCACATCCTTACGCATTGAACGATTCCCCGAACAACGATTAAACGCCGTTTCAAGTGATCGTACCCTTTTACGAACCATCCCGTGCTGCAAAAGCTGCCACCCGGCACGCAGTGGGGTGGAAAATCAACAGTAGCACGCACCGCGCGCACAGACAGAAGACGCAAATTAATAGCTCCTTATCAGTCATGAATATTTATGAAAGCTGCACACCGATCGTGGAGCAATGCGTTTGCGCGTCGAGCTGCTAACTAGACAACGATTTTTTTTTCTCTGTTTTGCTATTTGCTTTAATCAACTATTGCTTCTTGATCGATTCAAGTTCTTGCCCAGTTACGCTGCTTCTTTGGTTAGTTTCGCATCGCAATGCGTTCGACGCTTCCTGCGGACGGAGCCCACTAACATTCCGCACAAGAACTTCGCGTCGCGTCATCAAGATGCCAATCTGGGGCGAATCTAACTGTGCATTGCACCGGGGAACGGTGCAGAAAGCAGAATTTGACGACAGGGGCAGATCGATTGCCTTTTAGGCGAGCTTTTCGCTGACAGATCGGTAACGAAATGCGAAGCTCAATCAATTCCTGCTAGCATCACTTACCTTGCCGGTTGCGGAGCTTCTGTCTGCCTAGGACCTTGTTGGGGACGGATTTTTTTTTCTTCGCTCGTTTTCCTTTGCGTTTCCCGATAAGCTGAGACGTCTGCGGTGTGTCCGTGCGTATGTCTAAAAATGGAAAATTGAGCGAAAATAAGGTGAAGTTAATCATCAGTTCGCTGACAGTTGAATCGAGTGCGCCCGATGCGTCGTCAGTGAAATGTCACGGAAATGGAATGATATAATTTTGCCGTGTTTTTAATCCTATTCGATAAGATCTTACACCCCGTTGCGTTCGGGTAGCAATGTACACCGCAGCAAATCGTGATAAAAAAAATACTAGAGTGGTGAGTTGGTTTAAGTAATTGGAACTAAAGAGAAAGATAATTTAAAATGAAAAAATAATTATCCTTTTTATAAACACACTCAACCGTATTCGATTAGCCCACATTTGGGATATTTCAGGGATTTTCTTGTTATAAAAACATTTTCGCGAAAACAGCATCAATCAAACGCATTTCAAGATACAGATAAATGTTAATCCATTCTGACATGCTTGAAATATTTCATCACTTAAAACAGTGATCCTCGCGCCTGCACCGATTGTCCGACCACCGGCAAGCTTATCTGAACGCAATCTTCCACGTAGGCGAACGCAAAATTTAACCAGCAGAAGGTTTCGTGTGGTCTCGGTGGACGACTGATTTCACGCCTGCACAAATTTCACTCCAAACTGGCGGGGGAATATGAAAGAAATGACCGGCTGCCAGTAGCTCGTGGCTTGTGGGCCAGCGGAGGTTGACAAATGACCAATTAATATGCAATTCCTGGCCCGACCTTCTTCTTCGGTGCAGTGGCGCCCGCGGTATTCCACCGAACTGCACTTCATAAATATTCATTCCCTTCTCTCTTACGCTCCCCGCGGAATTGCACGTACATAATTATCATTAAAATATCATCTAGCGCTGTGCGGTCTCGTAAGCCGCACGGGTAAGCAAAAACGACCAAATCACTGCAGAACGGCAAAACCGGGCCCCCTCGCCGATGTGATCGCTAATCGACAAAATGCATCCTCTTTCCGAGCCCAGCCTGGGCAAGTGAAGAAATTCGCCATTCCGTTAGGATGGTAGATTACGAAACACCCATTGGAACGTCGGGAAGTCGCTGGCTACCGATCAAGGTCACACATTCGGTCGCGCTGAACAAGTCCCTCGAGGGATTAACGTTTCCAGTCGGCAAGCACAACTGTGATCACACCAGTTGCATATGCGAGCATGTGCGCGCGACTGCGATTACGGTGTTGCGGGCTCCGGGGCTATTAAAATTATTTAAACATTTGATATTTCTTTTGCAACGCCGCCTCAGTGGCCAATTGGTCGTCGCGCATTGGCGTATTTCTTTTTGCGAAACGACTGAGCTAACTAATGGATGACATTCATCCCGGCGGCATTAGTGTTCTATTGCTCTTTGTGGCTGGGAAATAAAACCACGGGGTAGAAAAGTAATATTCTTGCACAGATAGAAACTTTTTTTTAATTATTTTAATAGCCAAGGCCTGACCGTATAGCCTTGATAGATAGCAACAAATGCGATTAATGTGTTTTTTTTCTAGGTAAATGATTTCGGAAACAAAAACGTTTTATTCGATTGTGTCGAACTGCAATCTTAAATAATTAAGGCTTTTTGCTCGATTTTTCAATGCAATCAGTATCGGAATGACTTTTTAATAGTCCCAAGACATATTGAACATATTTTTAAAAAAATAAATGCCCAGATTTTGCAAAAAAAAAGTTCTTATGAGGAAAAGGTGAACAAATGTCGAAAAATTTGAACAATTTGAAAAAAAATCAGGGTTTCAGGGTTTAGTAATGTAGTTCTACTTTTCTTGCAGACATGTTTATCTCAATGTTATGCAGACATCCTGTGCAGCGTTATTACACTGTCAAACTAATTACCAATAATTACGATGAATATATCCTCTTAAAACATCATCTTTTCAACCCAAAAACGTAAATACACCATTTGCAAAGACAACCAATCCGTAAAATGTTAGCACCCATGGAAAGCTATTTCATTTCTTCCTTCCCGCCGCATAAATTCATTACAATTTTTTCACCTCTTCCTGAGTCCTCCCGCAGACGCTCAATGCTAACGATCCTGTCGTTTATGGGCCCACATGCAGCCCGTAGAAAAGCATCGTGTGATGGTTTACTTTATGTCTGCAGCACAAATGTACGAGCCAACGCACGGTCGCCGTGCGAGCGAGAGCCTAGTTCGGCCTACGGGATGATCATATCCAGAGCACCCGCTAGCGCAGCATCACCTGTCCAAAGTTGCAAATCCCGACCTAGCGCTTGCCTAGACCGACCGCCTCCCCGCTCGCCGCATAATTGTTGTAACAAATTCGTGCCATTTATTAAATGGTCAAGCGAAACGGTGCGGTGGTTCAGCTCAGTGCGGATGCAAATGCTGCTGATGCTGCTGCTGGTGCTGGCGGCTGCCACCCGTGCCGAGTGGCACTGACGTCCTGCGTTTGCGGATCGCCCGAGAATGGACCAGTTTTTCCGCATTTCAACGCGCTGCCACCGAGCATAAATTCTTCCACACCGTAACATAAATCAAAGCCCGCAATCCGCGTGTTTGCCCAATGCCGGCAGGACGCAATGGGCTCGGGGTAGACAGGGCTGGTTGCGCAACAGCGGATCTACTCCATGTCTATGGGGATGGCGCGTGGAATGAGATCATTAGTCGACACGCCAAACTGCCCTTGCCCTTGTACAAGAAGGCAGCGTTGTGCGCTTCGGCACCATGCCCCTGCTGCAGGACTACCGAGCAAACCAGTGCGCCCCGAGTGGGCTCCCAGTGGGCTTTCGTCTCCGTTTCAGTGCGACCTTCACGCTGGCCCCTCGCCGAAGGCGGACGTAAGCACGCATGCAAACGAAACGCAGGCAGCCATCCCCAGCAGGAAAGCGCATCACTGATTTGTGGTACAACGTCAACCAGCAGGGAAGGGTATGCAGATAGGCAGAAAGTTGTTTCTGTTCCTTTCCACGTTTCGAAGCCGAGAAAAGCAATTGCTCTCGTGGCACAGGCACACACACGCACACGGGGCAGCCGATTAAGCCGGAAGAAAAGGTCGGTGGATCGCTCGACGCTGAAAAGGATGCGAGAGGATGTTAATTATGGCCCTCGCGACACGCACACGACTTGTCAGGTTTTCGCTTGCACCGATCAAGGGCCCTGATTTCGCTGCTGCTGTCATTAATAATCGGGTGACAGGCGGTGTGTGATGAGATATGCTTTCGCTTTGCTCGCATCCTAATCGCTAACATGGCTCACCCACACATCTGCGAACGCGTCATTCGGCATCAGCTTTTATCGGTACCGAGCCCCAAGAAGTCCGAGAAAGCTTCTAATCCCTTCACGAAGCGCTCGACAAGCGTAACAGCTGAATCTACCCATCCCAGACGGATGCTCGAACGAACGAACGGTTGGTAATTGAGCAACGGAAAAAGCATCGCTACTGTGCGTATTCTACGAAACCCCAACCGCAACACCGAACCCACCGAACAGGATGCGTCCGATCAAGCAAGCCATTACGATGCGCATTTCATTTCCACCGGGTGATTGGGGTGAATAAAAAGTGTTTCCTTCCGCTGCCGTTAGCGCCTGCTTGTTGTGGTTGCGCACAAGATGATCGCGATCGGTTTGCGGTTGGCGGAAAACTCCGCAACACATCATCGAGCAAAGTATGCCGTAATCATCCTCTAATCGATTTCAATTAGTTCCGGTCGATGCGTTTTTTTTCAGCTGGTTTCAACTTTGTGCCATTTTAAGATTTGTCATTTTTATCAAGTATATGTGATTGGCTGAAGATGCAGTGTGTCGTTTTTCGACTGATTTATGTATTCGCATTCGAAAGTTGATTCAAATGAAATCATATTTAATAGAATAATTTGATTTTCTTAAATAAGGTTTTCTAAACTAATCCTTAACATTTAAATTCATTTATTTAGCCTAACATTCTTTGAACAGCAAAGTATACTCATTTTTTCATTTACAACTTTAGACTGATAGATTCCGTGTGTAATGGATATTGAAGTCATTAATAATTAAACTAGGTGAAATTAAAATTATGGAAAGAGTGAGTGATAAATGATTCTGTATAAATCTGAGAGAATATCATGACAATATGACGAATTTGATTTAAATACCATCAAAGTTAAATATAATACACATTTTAAAAATCCAATATTAAATACGCGTTTTACCTCTAATGAACCCCTAATACAATAAGTAGATTTTTAGTAATCGTAGGATCGTATGCCTACTAGATGAAAAAAACTGCAAAATCTATACTTTCTTATCTTTTGTTCCCACTTAATCTCTTCCCAAGCGTACCGGTAATTTCTTTCCCCCAACGGTGCGATTCGACAGTTGTTAAGACAATTGGTTTTTAATTTTATGTTCTGCGAAACCGGCTACCCGTTCGACATCCGCCGCTCGGGAACGTACTTCGATTAACGATAAGAATGCAGCAGCACATCACATCACAAGTGCACACCGCCTTGCGTGGAGAAGAATCCGGTGTTCGGAGCAGAGCGAACGGAAGCTGCGCCAGATTTATCGATCGAAAGATGGCCGCAAGCAACTTTCCGAAGCTGAAATTACTCACAACCGAAGGAAGCCCCGGAAGATGTCGATAGCGCGCGCGAACGCTGTATCGGATAATACCTGCACTATTATTTTATAGTATGCAAATAATGCAGCTGGTGTAGCTGCCGGTTTGGCGGCTCTATTGTGTCGTATAGCGCCTCCGCAATGCGCACAAACGATGTGCGATCGTCCCGATCCAGCCCACGACTCGAACGAATGTGTGGTCAATGCAGCAAAGTGTTCCTATCTTGCCCATCCTCCGGCCCAAGAACCGATTAACCTACGCAAGATCCTCGACCATCTCAGCGAAACAAGCGGCCCGCTTTTCTCAGGTACCAGCCTGCTGAACCTTTCTTCTTTGGCTCGCGGTATGCGAAAGGCTTTGAAAAGTGCGGCCCCTCGGAATCGGAATCGATCGACGCTGGCCGATTGCTTCGAACCGGAAAGGCTGCTGAAAATTATTCACCCTGCGAAATGCGCCGCACATCGGAAAAATCTAACGCGCTCCGAGCGCACTCCCCGATCGGATTCGTTCGTTGACCCCTTGGCTATAGCAAACAATAGCAGCAAAACTCGGAATCGGAAAACATCAACCTGGGCGGGAGCTACAGATAGAAACCAACAACAACCACAACAAAAAACGCGGTTCGATTCGGTATCGTTCGGTACTTAAAATCAATCCACCGAGAAAATTCCCTGCCGGCGGGCAGTTTAGGGGCAAAAATCGCCTGGATAAAGGCATACCCAGGTTCAACGAACGGGGTAGAATAATTCCGAAAACAACCATACGTATTTCACGAGCCAAATCTAAACACTTCCGGCGCGGCGCGCATGGGGAGTGAGGGAGGAGGGATCGAGGGAGGGAAAGAGAAATAAAAAACATACACCGGCATCTGGATTCCTCGAGAGGAGGTAATAAAAAGCGTTGCGAGAAAAAGTTCTCCTGTCGGAATTGAATGTTCGATCGATGGTGTTGGGTGAGAAATGGGCAGGCCAGGCAGGAAGAGAGCCACCAGATGGTGGCTGACGATGAAGGTAAAAATGCACACGCACAAAATATTGATTGGGAAATTGTTTCGGTGCCCCGCGCGGTCTCAAGCTTTATTATAGCCTTACCGTCTGCTCATCCCGCACCCGATGCGATTTTCTTATCTAGCAACGAATTTCCCGCGCAGTGTGCGATGAATAGCGTCTTCGCTGTACATCAAACCCCTCCCCAAACGCCCGCAAAGAATGGCAGGATGGCATGCAGTGGTGGCTAATTAAAAGCTTGATTAAATTTAGACACAACCGCCTCCCACAGAAGGAGCGTGCAGTGCGGAGTCCCGGTACCAGATTCCGCTGAACGGGCGGCGCACAGCAAGTGCTGCGAACCCGTAGCGAACGCGTACTGCTAAGTGACAGTTACATTTCAGCCACATCTTCTGCGTTCCGGCGAAGGGTTCGTGGCTTGCTGGCAAAGGAAGGCAAAAACTGGTTCATGTTAGCTGGCTGTTTTTTTCTTGTTTTTTTTTTGCTTTTATAGGACACGGTCAGTCCGATCGTTAGCGGTTATCGCACCACTCGTTTCCTCGCGGATGCTTTACAACGCATCAAACCGACGCAATCCCGCTCCGGTTACAAAGTGTTCCCGTATGGATGCGCCTTTGCGTGCCTGCAGGCATCATCCCAGGAAGAGTGTCTGCGATGCGCTCAACCTAGTAGACACGTATACTTCAGTTGCAATGACTATTATTTCCTCCTCCTCACTCTCCTTGCTCTCCTTGCTCAGCCCGATTGGCAGCTTTATTGGTTTTATTGAATGAGTGGCACCCGTTGCGGAGGCTAAAGATCACTGAACGCGCACTTTAAATTGTATTAATATGTTTCGTTTTTACTTCGGGCACTGTACCAGAACGATGACAGCGCCCACGCGCCATTTTGCATTCCGCCCCGGCGTAGGCGGGCGGATAGAGTCAACCCATTATTCATTTCCATCCAACAACCCCACCACGCCAATGCGAATACCGTTACAAATTCGCCAAATCTATCACCCTCATAGTAGGAGCACCTGATCCCTTTACATTCACCGCCCTTCCTCGCCCATTCGCCCTCCCCCCACAGGGCATTGATAAGCATCAAGCGAGCTTCCGGTTCTAGCTTTTACAGTTAACGCTGCGGAAACATAATTGGTAAAGGTGAAAAACCATCGATGCATTTCGACCGCGCGCAGCGTCCGATCCGGGGCGGTGGAACATTCCAGCTGGAGATCGATTTTTCGCTGACAGTGCGATTGCATAACAATGCGATGTTTTGCTGCCCAGTGTTGCTCCCCGCGGTCCCGAAACAAGACATAAAAAAGCGGGACATATTGGAGAGATTTTTATTTTGTGAACACCTTAGGCACCCGCGGGTGTGTGCCGACAGGGAGGAGATAGTTTTAACCTCCCAACAATGGGCTGTGCACGCTGTGACAACAGCGGGGCTAGCTCGTACTGCGAATGAGCAATATGGTGAGCTAGCACCGGTGCCTGGAGCTTAGACTCCGTGCGATCATTGACACCTGTTGCCGGTAGCATGGGAGCGAGCGAGCAGAATGCGTTCCAAATGGATGAGCAACGCTGCAGCGGCAAAACAAAATATTATTAAAAAAAAACACCCGCCTGTGCCTGTGACTTACTGGAGGGTGCTGAGCCGTGAGAGTTTAGATTGAAGATCGGGCGTACTAGATCGGTTCGGGAGGCTTCGCGGTGCACAATGGGCGCGGAAGGACAGAACTATGGACAGGATTGGACGATGGACAAAACCGACAGACAGCAACAGAATTTTCCGTCTCAGTTTGGTTCTCACGAAACAAAGAAATTGCAAAATTTGTTTCGAATAAAAGGCGGCACCATCCTCTTTCGTTCAATGATACAATTAATTAAGCTAAAATATTGGCTTTTAAATTGGTTCCTCCATTTTTTCTGATTGGACGCGATTTGAAAGAAAAACAAACGAAACTCTAACTGAACCTCCTTACGAAAGTAAACCCTAATCACACGCTCGCTTGCGTCATACTATCAATCGATGCCGACAGTTCGTGTGGGTGCGATTTAATTTTTCAAACGCAACCCGACCAGCCAGTTTCTTTGCAACATTCATAAATAAAACATACGCCGGCACTGTACCGAACACTGTAATGGGGATTGGAAAGAGTATAGCAGACAAATTTAAAAAAAATAGTTAAATAGGAAGCCAGCAGAGTGAGAGAGCCCGCGAATTTCTTCGGTTCAAAGCGAGGAAAAGGAAAGCAAAATAAGCTTGAAGTTCTATTATCGTGCGCAGCCGTGCGTTTACGGCGGTAAAGTTCAGCCGCGGTTTTTTTTTTCGCACCGCCCAGCACATTTCGACCAGAAGCGTTCGCGGCCGGCGCCCACTGTCCATCAGCCGGAGCGAGGAACAGATGGCCACAGCGATCAGAAAGCGAAACACAGCGAATCATCACCGGCCGTGGGCGAGGGGCTGTGCAAGGGTGAGGGCCCCAACTGTTTAAACTGATGTACGGCGCGAGAGGAAAATGTACAGCCAGCAGAAGCCAGCAGAACACATGTAAAGATCACCATTGTGTGAAATAATTCCATGCTTCAGCTCGAGTAAATAGAATAATAATCGGAAGGCGAAATAATAATTTCGTACCGTGCCGTGAGTTTAATGAACGATGTGCGCATGAAGCTGCGTTACGCTTCGCACTGCTAGATGCACACCAGTGGGATGTGATTGCGATGGGTGGAAGAAAGAAGGTGAAAGGAGAAGGCAAACATAGAGCAAATAAAATTGTACGAAATTCAACAGGTGGCAGGCGGAGGTTTTTTTTGTGCAAAGAAACTTCAGAGGCGCTCTCAGAATAGAATGCAAATGAACTCAGATCGATCACGTACTGCGAATTTCTAATTTTGATTCGTTTTTCTTTTCTATCTTTTTTGGACAAACAAGCGGGGTGGAGAGGTTATTTCAAGGGTGCGGAAAACAGACATCATTTTATGGAGAGTACCAAGGCTCAAGAACGAAAAGCTCGATAAAGATCTGACTGTTTGCTGAAAAACCGGATAAAAATTGTCATTTTAAGTTTATTATATTATTTAGTTAAATTTATTTTTTACTACGCATTGTAGCTTACAGTCAATCTATCATCTAAATTCAAATAATATTTCATACATCATTTAATGCATAGCGCCTGAATGTTTGCTTTGAAAACAAAGCGTGAAAATGCCCAAATCAATGTTTTAGGCGCTATTTTTGAAAACAAACCACACCGTTTGGTTCATTCACGACGGAAAATGAAGACATTTTTGTTATGCATCGCTCACGATCTCCACAAAAACCACTGGCCATAGTGAAAACAAGTGATCCGAGCCCCTGGCAGGCAAGAACTCGGAAAAACTCTCTTCAACCGGGGCTGCACCGCCTGTAATACCCCGCGGCAGGGGCCACACTCAACCTTTCCCTTATTTTCTCACGCATGCAATTAATTATGCATTTAATTTTCCCTATCGTGACCCGCATCTGCCGCCCGGGTCCGGGGTGGAGAAAAATTAGCACTTGAATTCAACTCGCGCCAAGCAAAACCAAACGTGGGATACCTAACGAGGGAGCGTGGAAAGGGACCAGAGGGAACGCTGCCTGCGGTACGGTGGTAGCGAAAATTTTCAAACTTTTTCCACCGCTCCCGAGAGCACCAGAGAAAACTGCGTTCCATTTTCCGGCACGGGAATCGGCCACCACAGATGAAAACAACACCGAATGCGCTCAGTCGGTCAGTAAAGTCATCAAGGCTGTTTCGGGTGAGCTTTTTAGCCTCGATTTTTTTTTGTTACTCTCGAAAGGTGTTGTGGTTTCCCCCCTTTCTTCCGTCCCTATCGCTGGTAGAATCTGGCGCCTTGGCGGTGGCCGAGTCGGGTAGATGATCACACCATGGGTTGATAATTAGTCTGGGAGGAAAAGCGTTTTTTGGTGTACTCTATCCCGGGGCTCGTATTTCCATTCATCGCTGAAGTCTCGTTTTTGCTACGGAAAAGGCTGCGGATGCTGTTGTTATGGCATATTTCATCCTAATTATTTCCACCCACTCAGTTAATAAACATCAAGAAATCCTCAAATTAAACTTACGCTTCTTTTAACGATTGTAAAATAAAATGATTTATTTCACGCCTCGCACCCCATTGCGCCCCAAGTGCCTGCAGTTGGACACTATCAGATACCAATAGCGTCCGCATTTCTTTCAAATTTATTTTGGAACACGAGCGCAGAACATTGTAGCCCTTTCTCTCGGCTATCAAACGGTCGCATCAGAACCGCTTTCTCGGAACCAATTAGGTTTAATTTTATATGCCATATTCCGTCACTCAATTACTCAGCGTGGCAAGGAAGGAAAACCAGAATATCCAACAGAACCGTCATCCATTTCGGCGTACCGTTTTGAGGAAAGTGAATGCATTACACGGGCTTCTGGATAGATTGAAAATCCGTTGAAAGGAGCGAGCTGCACCCAGAAAAGTACCACCTTTCCGTAGGGTCATAATTCATTTCGCAGTTCGTTAAATCGCTCGGCGCTAGTTTTCTTTTTATCGCTCGCATCGTCGGGATGGAACCAAACCGGAGAACTTTGGCAATAATTAATACGAAACGGAAAATATTCCGTGCCTTACCGGCCGTACACCGGCCATGTGCAGTGAGTGTGATTAGAAAATCACGAAAGTTACCCACCAGAACCGCCCCGCGATACGTATGGCAGCGGGGAGACCGCACGGTTCTTGTGGCCGCATCCATCCATAATTCATACACGCGCTCAACGCGAGGTTAGGCGTTCGTTCCGCGTGGTTGCTTTTTACCCTGAAGCGGCACAGGATCATGTTTAAAACATACATGCACGTAGGGGTGAACCATACACATTCACACTCGCACACACGGGCTGACCATCTAAACACGGGCCTTCCCTTTACCGTAACCGGGCCCGTTGCCGGGGTGATAATGCTCGTTCTTAAGCCAAGTATGCTGCCCTTTCCAGCTGTCCAGCACCGGCTCGGACTCGCTAGCGCCTGTCATTTTTTTTTTCTTCCACCCGAAGCCTCACCGAGTGCGCTTTATGATCGGTGCACATGGAACATGGAGCGGAAATTAATTAAAACCTTACCGCGCAGATCGCGCGAAAGGAGAGTGGATCCGGGTGTGGCGAAAAAAAACAACACACACTTATACCCACCGCAAGCCAGATATGTTACGGCAGCAGACAAACAAGCATCGGGTCGGTAACGGGATGAAATGTATTTAATCAATGTTTCAGAATTTTGAGTTATTTATACACTTTGTAGCGCGCTGTTCGTTGCGCTTGCTGACGGAAGGAAGGTTCGGAAGGAAAGGTGTACGGGGAAAATGAAGTAAACGCAAGCTCTTCCCGATCGAGCCAGAATGAAGACATTAGGAGGAAATTTAATTTAAGAAATGATGATAAAATGCTCAGTTTATCATTAATCAAAACTTTAAGCCCTAAGTAGCATGTTAGCTTTGGATGGTATTTTTTACAGCTTTCTGTTGCTTTGCAATGGATAAACTTGAAGTTGAGACGCTTGGGCACCATTTACGGCTAAAGTATAGCTTCTTTTTCGCTTCATTCCCGAGCGACATAAGATAAACATAAAACGCTCTGATGCCAAAACCACTGTCCCAGCTTCGAGTCATTTTTTTTCCAAACGTCCATGGATATCGCCAAATAATCAGTAAACTTTGCTATACTTTATCAGATGATAGCTCACTCTCCACGAAGTCACCTTTATCGAGCCGTGGCTCAAAACCAACCACTTTAAACGCTAGATTAGGCACCTCTCACTTCTTAAAATTCACCATCGTGCTGCTCGCTCAATTAAAAACCAGGCAGCATCCAGCGTGCAACGAACGCATGCTTCACATTTGATGAGCCATGAAATCATTCCTCTAGCGAGACTCATCTTAACAGCATGCATTCATTCAAGCAGCACACAAGGGCCCCGAACACAGAAAGTGAAATTGTTAGTGCACGGAGAAAACTGTCACGCGATGCAGCACTGTCGTTGCGGTTGCCGATCGCTTGAAATCATCTGGGAAAACGCTGCAATCGCTATCGGTGTCTTAATTTGCGTGCATTAATTGATATCAAAATTTTCCCTGCACATGCTACCGATGGACTCGCTGGGCGATTGCCAACCGCTGCGTCACAGGTGATTGAAAGTGTAGCGAAATTTCTCTCGAGTCGTTTGTGCGAATTTAGCTAGCCACCCCCCCCCCCTTCCCCCTGGGGGCGAACAACAATCATCTGTATGCAAATCTACTACATAGGTGATTTGTTCGGGCGTTTTGTTCGGTAGCCTTGTCAAATTCTTTTATCTTCTTCTGCGCATTGAACCTGTTTTTGATTTTTTTCTTATTTTTAATTTTGCAAAATGCCCAATGCTTTCGGGAAATATTTCACCACATTTGCAGTACCTGGAGAAGAGAAATTGGGTCACCTCCAGGAACTCCGTCTGCAGATCGCCGTCCCAGACGAAGCTGCCGGTGCCTAACCCGATTTAAAACCAGCGCCCAAATGATGATTGACAGACACCGTGATTAATTTAGACTAGTTTTGTATGTTGTTTGTCTCGTCGATACACCGACTGGGCTGTTCTACCGGGTGAACTCCACACGCTGAACAGGTTTCATATAAAATTCGTATGACCGTGCAAGAAGAATGGCACGCACGTGTGTGCTCCAGATCCAGACGCGACCCTTCTCGAAGGTGACCGATATTTTGGGAACCCATACACAGGGA
>JXXA01011927.1:0-11286 GCA_000956255.1 Anopheles punctulatus | reverse complement strand
CCGCTGCTGCTCCTACTGCTGCCGGTTCGGTGGACTTGGCAACCTCGTCATCCGCGCCACCGCCATTGTTAGAATGCGGTACAACCGATGGCGCAGCATCGTTTGCAACCATCACCTTCACCTCCTCGCCGGGACCAGCGTCGTCTGCCACCGCCTCTTCGTTGCTACTGTTAATAATGCTATCCAAATGATGTTGGTAACGCAGCCGTATCTTTTCCCACTCCGCATCCGACGGCAGGCAGGCACTCATACGGGGCAGAAATATGACCACCGTTTCAACGCGCGGCGGAACCAAACGACCCTTATGGTAGCTTTCTGTGCGACGATAATAGATATCCACGAACCGGTACCTGTGTGTTGTATACAGCAGTAGGGAGGGTTTGGTTTCAGATACGGATACAAATTGCTCGGTAGAAGAAACAAACAAAGAAGTTGTGGTAATATTGGTCATTTAAAGTGTTGATGGATGGTAGAGATTACGATTAAAGTACGATTAAAACTAAACAACAGAAATTGTTAGCACACATACACAACTTTGTTGCTAGCTTATAGGGCACAGAGAACACAAAATTATCACAAAAGGGCTGAGTGAGAGTGTAAGGGAGAGACAGAAAGAGGAGTAACCGGAAGAAAAGGTGGGAAACGCTGGATCAAGGCTGGTTCTCTTTTTTATGCATGCAAATATCTTCCCCAACCTACCAGTTACCCACACACACATACACACACACACGCGCATACTAGAAACACCTCTTCTTCCTGCAATACTGTGAAAATAGGTTTTTTGTCGCTCTTTTCAATAATTTTAACAAACAAAAATATACTAATATTTCACAGCAGTCGCTTTCTACTGGCAGCCATTCCTTGCGCAGCTTGGCAACCTGCTTAAAACACCAGCGGTAGACAGTATGCTAAGATTAAGTGCTTATAGTAATTAGGATAAAAGATATTTTTAAAAAAATTACAATATAGACATAGTGAAATGTCGCCGACGGGTGCGTGATTATGTATTATTTTTTTGGAAGTGAATAAAGGAAAATCAAACAGAGCTGTATGTCGTAACTCATAGGACCGTCTTCCAACCTGGTAGGTATGAGCGAGTAGAAGTTCTGAAGTTGTTTATGTTTCAACATTTTTATAACAATAAAAGCAGGTTTATCAGCTAGAAACGATGAGCGAACAGCGATCAGTGGGGTTTACCT
This sequence comes from Anopheles punctulatus, assembly GCA_000956255.1. NCBI lineage: Eukaryota > Metazoa > Arthropoda > Insecta > Diptera > Culicidae > Anopheles > Anopheles punctulatus. The sequence continues at coordinate 10,087 of JXXA01011927.1, read as the reverse complement.
TACGATTCTTCGCTGGTGGAGGAAATCAGCGGAACACTAACTGCGTCACTCTCGAATCTTATATCTAGGATTGTAATTCAATGTGAATCGTCTCTAACAGAATAGTTTTGCAAAACAATTCGAATCCAATAACAGAGTTGTCGAGCGAATTATTATGTTGCATAATTTGCATATAATGTGAAAGAAATGCCTGGTAGCAACATGAACGGAATGATCGTTCGAATGAACTCACTCCTATATCGAATGTATAGGATAATTCAGATAGAAATAAAAATAGCATAAAAAATGTATACAATAAAAAGAGAGAAAAAGGGACACACACAAACACACAGGGAGCATAACATACAAATGGTTCGGTTTCGTTTTGCGTTTTCCATCGAACTAACCATACATTTAAGAGCATCCCCACCGGCACTTCGGAAGACGACAGAGGGCGAAACAAACATGGCTGGACGATAGGTCACCAGAGCCACGTGAGTGGGACGATTGTATCGAACCGTATTTATGAAATTAAAAACAACCGCACTGAACGCTACAGCCGCTTCAACCCGGAGAGGAAAGCAGCCCCGCCCCTTCAACCCAACGACAACAGTACCTACCATAGGGGGCACGCGGAAAGATCGATCCCGGTGAGCGCTCGGCACGTGCGGATGGCAGTCCGCATCAACACCTTCGGATCGGTGTCCGGGTGCAACCCGTCCAGCGACGGTGACCACGGTCCGCCAACAGCCATCGGTTCGTTCTTGCCGCGCGTGCCGACTAGGAAGTTAACGAGCCGCGTCGGATGCAAATAGTTGCGCGATTCCTCCCGCCGTTCCTTCTCGTTCCGGTAAAAGCAGCTGCGATAGATTTCCATCATGTCCGGTGTGCTCATCAGCATCACCTTCACCGTGTAGAGATAGTCCGCGTCCGGTGGGTCAAGCAACGACTGCGGTGACGCCGCGAGGGGCAGCGGCCCATCCACCTCCTTGTTGAAGATATGAAAGTGACAACCAGTGTGCAGCTGAAGCGGGGCGTTCGGTGGGAACGACTTGGGCCATCCGACTTCAGCGTGGAAGAAGTCGGACGGGATGTAGAGTTTTGGGTAGCGCGCTCGAAGCTCCAGAATGCTGACGTTTTTGCTGTTACAAGAAGTGAGAAAAAATAACAATGAAATTAAAATTAATTTTCAACAAAATCGTATGAATGTTCCTTGTACCTTTCCTGTACTAGTACGTATCGCATTAGTATTAGTACATTTGCTCTTATCTAAAGTATCGTAGCTAACGACCATTCAAGACGATAACCGATTATTTATCAAATAAAACAATTCGATTTCCTTGTGTCGCTATTTTTGTCTGACAGAGCACATAACTTCGAAGAAAAGATGCAAATATTCCTTACGAACTAGCATACAACACTTACATCGGTAGCAGCTGCTTCGGTACCTGCACCATATACGATTGAACCGAGCGTAAGCGCGATCGCTTCGGCGACGGTTTCTTTACCGGCGTGCGCTCCCGTTCCCTCTCTCGTCCACGTTCCGGAGACCGCGTTCGCGGCTTCTCCCGGTACCCGCCACCATGTCCAATGATTCGATCCGCATCTTGATCCTCACGTTTCCGTCGACGATCCCCGTCCTCATACTGGTCGTGGTGATGATTTTGTAAGAAGCAGAAATTGGAAAAGGCATGGAATTAGTTACGCGTTTGTCCCCTGAAGAGAGAAAAAAAATCAAAAACGTACGTCATCCTTCGTAGACCGGGAAGATGATCGGTTGATGCTACCGCGCCCCGGTGACTTAGCACGCGATGCGTTACCGCCAGTCCGATTGACACGGACGTTGACGCCGCGCGAATCATTAGTACCGCATTTCGATTGTCCACCTCCACCGCCTGAATTTCCCCCGAACGGCACTGACGGGCCATGGGAGGAACGGCCGCCCACGCTCGTGTGGGACGACGACGAGCCGGAAGAGTTCCCGACGTTCGCCTGCGGCAGCACCTGAACACGAGACGCGTTCCACTTGAACGGCATGTTAGTGTTGTAAGCGGCATCTACAAGCACCCGATCGCCGACCTTTGGCTGGATGCCCTTCACGCAGATGTTGGTGTGGAAGAACACTTGATCATCGATGATGCCGTAATCACTCTGCAGCTTAGTCACCAGCCCGGTGCCACTGAACGCACGATTGTTCGGGTTCAACTTCGGTGAGTTCTGGTTGATTTGCTGGGCCTGATGCGCTTGCTGCTGCTGTTGCTGTTGCTGCTGCTGCTGAGGCGCTTGAGGTTGCGGCTGCGGTTGATTCTGGAAGCCGATCGCGTTGATCGGCCGGGACGTGGGGTACTGCACCGTTTGCGAGTACATGGATTGTTGCTGCTGCAGGCTTATTTGGGGCAGAAGCGACAGATTTTGCTGTTGTTGAGCCTGTTGCTGTTGCTGCTGTTGTTGCAGTCCAGCTGTAGATGAGAATAAGTGGAAAATTTGGAATGAGTGGATCCGTCCATTTATACCACCCTCTCAGCCTCTAGCGCCCCGTTGGACAGCAGCATTGATTGATGAAACAAAATGGGCGCTGCAGTAACGAACGACGCACGGCACGTCCCATATCCTACCTAAGCCGGGATTGTAAACGGGTTGCGCCTGCGGGAAGCTAACGATCGTCTGCATGTTGGCCATGTTCTGATGCCCGGCATTCCGCTGCCATGGTGGATTCTTTTGATTGTTGAAAGCCATGCTTGTTTGCCTTTTGTCGTTTGGCGCAGCACTAGCCTATGGTGAACGTGCGGTATGCCTTTACACACACGCACACGTACAAACGCACACGCACCTGGACGCGCGCGCGTAAATTTGCTCGACACACTAACGACGCCTGCCTTTATTTCTCTTTCGTTTACTATCACAAGCGCGTCCAATTCAATTCTTGTGGCAATAGTGTGCGGTAGAACCCGGATGACAATCTGGAGCGAAACCGATCAAACTTTTTTACCAGGCAGCGATGGGTATTGGTTGTGACAGTCCCACTTTACTGTAACTTTTATAACACACCCTTCGTTCTATTTTTCTTTTCCGTTCACTGGCACGCGTGCGACCGGTAAGGCACGGGATCACACTCTTGTTACGGGCCTCAAAAGCAACTTTACTGCACCATCGCCGGTTATATTAGCTGAGCTTCCGGGGAAAAAATAGTTTAAGCACACACGACGCGCACACACCACCGTTTGATTCAGGACCTTTGTTTAGAAAAAGAAAAAGAGTACAAAATTAAACGTCAAACCGTTTCGAGCGCCATTTGCGAGTCATTTAGCCTTCACCGTAACAGAGAAGCTGACAGGCAGCAAAAAATGGGAGAATTGTCGTTGCTTTTCAAGATTTCGAATTTTAACGTTAACAATCGAAATTGTACGAGCCGCACGTAACAAACGCATATTGCAGTGGCATGTGCGTTTTGTACGCTCGAATGAATTGCGGCTAGCATTTAAGTGAGGTGCTGTCCATACGGATGCGTTTTTTTACACCGCAACCGCAAACGTTGCCGGATGACAGCTGTCATATGTCAACGCACGGGCTGTGGTTTTTGATATCTTTTGTTGACATTGCGGAACAACAAGGACTCAAACCAACTGCTGCTTGTCTTCGTCAAGTTTCAAAAGTATAGTTGAGTCCAGTTTATGTTCCGAGGGTAGTTCTAAATTTGACCGCACTTATGATTACATCGCTTCAAAAAACAGCGCTATTTGATTTTCCATGGCGAATAATTGTTTTATTGCACGTTCGGACAAACTTATTATATCAAAGCTCAAAAACTATGAAGAACATGACTTTAAAGGTAGCCGTTCTAACATGCATAATGATAATTACAATTCTATGCCTCAATATATCCGTTCTTCTAAACTGGTTTAAACCTGCATGTCGATGGCCTTCGTTAGGTTTCAAAAGCATACAAAGCATGCGTTGTTGAAGAGCAGAGCAATCTGGAATGCTGCGTTAGAAATGTATGTGTACATTTAAAATGCAAAATTCAGCCTTAATATCTCCTGAAATGCGACTAACGGTGAAAATTAAATTTTTGCATGAGTATTCTGTGAGCAAAAGTATCAACATTATCTAATATATTTTGAGAAAAAAAAGCACAATAATTTTGAACAGTAAATCTACTCTAACACAATCCGTACCAAACCGAATGTGGATTTCCTTCAATGTTATGTAATGCCTAAACACGAAGAAAAAGGTCTCCTAACTGACGGGTACGGTTCATTTTCACGTCCGGTTCAGTTCGCTTTCCAGTCGAAGGTCTTGCTGGTAAGAATCCGTCTAATTTTATAGAACTAACCACAACATACAAGCAAAATCTAGTGCGAAGACGAGAACCAACGCTAATATAATTTGGTGTAAGTGTTAAAGTCCTTTTTTTCTGTTTCTCCCTAAATCATTCCATATTTCGCCGGCACATTAGCATAGTTGACGTTTCTCAGCGTTTGACGGGGTTGTTTTGGTTTTGTAATAAAACAAAAAAACGCAGCCAAAGTGAAAAGCTGCTGATAGAGGAAAAGAGAAAGAGAGAGAGAGCGAGTAAGGAAACGCATACATCGATTTCCGCTTTCCGCTTCGGCCCAAGATTGCGGTTCGCGTTTGTCTCGGAACGTCCTCTGACGGTGCGCACGTGAAACATCGGCGTTCGACAGTGCGTTTTATCCCTCGAGTGCCTCGAGTCCACCCGGTCGTTTTTTTAACCCTTCAAGGTCCGGCGCTTCAAGAAACCCGCACCGGGATCAGCAGATATGTCACCGAACGCCGCCATGTTGTCCGTTACGCTCACTCGTGCATTAACCTCGGCCGCCATCGCCTCCACGAAGAGCTGCTGCAGCAATCAAGCGTCGTTCTTTCTCGGAGCCTCCCGGTCGACATCTGCTGCTATCAATAATATTAGCCGTGCCGTGCGTGTCCAGCCACTAGTACGTTCCTTTGCCGATAAAAAGATGAGCCTAATGCGTTGCTTTTTCGATGTGTCCGTCGACAACCAGCCGCTCGGCCGCATTGTGATCGAGGTAAGTGAGGATTTCTGCTCTTCCTGTCTTATCCACGCGTGTGAGTGTGTGCGTGTCTGTGTGTCTGTACTGCCGGCATAATTTGCCATCCGTGTGCTCCATACGTTCTTGCGGGCTTTTAGTTCATTGGAAATAAAAAGCGAATTAGTTCACAGACAATAAGGGGGAAAGGCATTGCAACATCCGCCCTGGTCGCGTTTTGCTGCCTTCGCATGCGTCCACGTGCGTACTAGTGTGCAGGCTGGCTGCGACTTAAAATGGGTGTACAATCTTATGCTCCTTCCGCTTTGCCGCCTGCCATTTAATAGAATGCCGGTGGATTGATTCCTTTTTCCTCCCATCCTCCCACTGTGTTACCCCGGTGAGAATCGGAATTCGGTTCGGATTTCGTAGCAGAAAGGGAACATGAACACCAAAAAGCACGAAGAAGACATGTTAAATTAAGATGGTCGAACTGAGTGAGTCGCGTCAATTCCGGCTTTGTAGTTCATTTCTTTTTTTCTTTTTGCATCATGTCGGCGGCACATATTGTCAATCGCACCAGTGTCTGTGCGTGCGTGTGTGTGTGTATGTGGCAAGAAAAGCCGCACGAGGTTCATTCGCACATTCCAATTGAACCATTGAAGAATGGCTATCCCCTCTCGAATAACACACGAGGTCTGTAGAGGTTATGTTAATTTTATCGCATTTATTCGTCGCCTGATATTTTGCTGCATTAGCAATGCACTTACCTTTTTACCACTTCCTTCTCTGACCTCGTCGGCTGATTACTCATGTAACGAGGCGTGAGTGTATGAGTGTTGTCCATCGCGCTGCGCACACATATACAAATGTATAACGATCCGGTAGCAAGTTCCAGAGGGCATCCAAAGGAAAAAAAAAGCTATAGATGTAACTGTGCGAAACTTTTTCGCCGACACTCTATGAACACAAGAGAAGAAGCAGAGGAAATGATGTATTCATTCGGTGATAATATGTATAGATTTTTTAAATTATTTAAATGTTCTTTTACCACACCACAAATCAAGTCATTTTTCAATCCTGCATAACGATAGAGTAGGACTGGCGGGGGTTCAATTATAACCATCGCTCACACACACACGCACGAACGGTCATATGCGCAATTGCAGCACTAAATTGTGTTCAATCGATTTGCCCGTGGCCGAAGTAGGTTCGAGCAGACTATATTTCTTATTTACAACGCATGCTGCGCGTTTATTGCATTATGGAATTGGCCTCAAGGGCGGAAGGACGGAGAAGGAAAGAAGGTATTTCAGCCGGTCGATGGCAGGAATAAAATATGAACAAAATATGGTAGAGCAAAAAACACCACGTGCCTGCGGATGTGAAGGTGGTGGTAATTGGCATTTTTTCCCGCTGCCAGTTAGCCACTGGATCGGCGTGTGTATGTGAAATCTTTTTTTTATCATTATTAATTTTTCTATTTGTGTTTTCTCCATTCCACCCAGCTGCGCCCGGATGTCGTCCCGAAGACGTGCGAAAATTTCCGTGCACTCTGCACGGGCGAGAGAGGCTTCGGCTACAAGGGTTCGATCTTCCATCGTGTGATCCCGAACTTCATGTGCCAGGGCGGCGATTTCCAAAACCACAACGGTACCGGCGGCAAGTCGATCTACGGTAACAAGTTCGAGGACGAGAACTTCATCCTGAAGCACACCGGCCCCGGCATCTTGTCGATGGCGAACGCCGGCCCGAACACGAACGGTTCGCAGTTCTTCATCACTACCGTGAAGACGTCCTGGCTGAACGACCGTCATGTTGTGTTCGGCTCCGTCGTTGAGGGCATGGACGTGGTGCGAAAGATCGAGTCCTTCGGCTGCCACTCGGGCAAGCCGTCGAAACAGATCATCATCGCTAACTGCGGTCAGCTGTAATTGTTTTTTTTTATTATTTCTTTTCCACTTCCTTTACCTGTCACTCCCGCCCAAACCCCGATCAGTTTTCTTTGCGATTTCTCTTTTCGTGCTAATGCATTTTAAATCCATAATACAACAAAACACCACTAACGATTAGCTACCACGTTGCCGCTGACATACAGTCGCTTCTGAACTATATTCTACTGTTCGGGGTTTTTTTCGTTACATATTTCTCCTCTTTTCTTTATCAACACTTTTGATGAGGTAAAAAATATCAATTCAAAAAGTCTATCGTCATGCCCGCACTACTCTCTAAAACTACTAAATGCTAGGCATGCTTTAAATTTCATTTTGAGTTCTTCGAAGAGCCCATCGAGTCACAAATCCACTGCAGCAGGAGCCGCCGTACCCCAGGCCTTATGCAAGTGCGTGAAATTTGGGTGTTCACGAAAAAAAAACCACCGCTAACTCAAATACCTTCTTCGGTTCTTTACTTGGCTCATGTGTTTGCTTTTCACCTCATTTTTTTTTACAAAAATGCATTTAAAAGCAATGGTGAACTCGATTCTACTCCCATTCCCTTCTCTCAAACCACTCCTTTACCGCACATTCTTTAATACGAAGAAACTGAATAAAACGTAATAATGGTAAACAAAAACTGTTAATTTATGTGGCATGTGTCTGCATTTTGGCGAACCGTCTAGCGGTGGGGGAAAGAAAACGCTAGGGTACATCTTTGGGAAGGCATAATGGGGAAAATAGGAGGATTGTGGAGTAAGAGAACTATCTCATGAACGAGCCGTAAAGCTCTCGGGCTCGTTTTTACAGACGAGTTGTATGAAACTGAATAATATATCGCATGATGTGAATTTTCTTGGCTGTGATGTGCATATATCGAGCTTTTTTACTTAAAAAATGGTTTCATGTTTTGGACTCGGTAGAAAATTACATACGATTTCGGATAAGAACAGAATGCATTACGATTCCTCCTCTCTTATTCTGCTGTGAATGCGAGTTTGAGCTAAAATTCTTAAATTAGTGTCTTTTTATCCAAATTTGAACAAACAGTGTGCTCCAAAAAGTAGATATTGTTTGCATAGATTATTAATAAAACTTTGAAACCCTGGAAAAAATATGCTTGCCTATTTTCTCAATGATCGTTGATGATTTTTCCATCATTCTACCATTTATAGTAATAGTTAAGAGCCGTACAAAGCTATACAGAAGTGTTGTGTATCCGTTGAAGGCGAAACTGGCTTTCCAAGCCGGCTTCATCAAAGAAGCACAAGTTTTTCCCATCCCGAAAGCTCGCAATGGAGTGCTTTTATGCATCTTTTCTACGTGTAACCGTAAACTCTGTAGGATTGTTTCAAGGCTCCAAAAATGTCATGAAAAGGTATTCATCTTCTTTTTTCGATACTAAATAGTCCGCCAAAAGACCTATTAGGCATCGAATCTAACCTTACTTTTAGTCGAAAGTTTTGTTGATATTTGACATTTTCAAAACTTTCGTAGATAAAACGGTTTTTAGGTTTTTGTTTAAAAAAAATCATCAAGGTTTATAGAACAACTCAGAATCAGAATTATCACACAAATCCAAGGTTGTTCAACGCTGCGTTTGTTAGGCACTGTTGGCCAGAGCACTTGTTCGCTTGTTTTCGTTTGACACTTCCTAGAAAGCGTTCGTTTTTTATTTTGACACATTCCACAAGGGTTATGTTATCATTCCAGGCATCCAATCACAGCGGTAGCACTAGCGGAAGACGGGTCATCAAGCACATTCGGAGGAGAGTTTATCTTATCAACAGAACGCATTCCTTGTTGCCTTCCCTTTAGTCAAATAAGAACAGCGGTCAGTCAACGATTGCCGAGGCAACGAGAAATACGTGCTCGTAGAAAGTCAATTCCTCTCCAATAGAGGTTACTTTGGTGCTTCTGTGATCTAGGATTTCAACACCTCCCGCAAGAATAAACGAGCTACCTCTGTCGGTGTGTCTAAAATGTGTTCCCCAACGAAAACGCTTCAGTCGTGCGTGTCGCTACCGCTCGAAGAGGCGCAGCTGCTGGATGTAGTTGATAAGGCAAAGGATTGGGCCATCATGCACGGGGCGGCGATGCGATCGAAAAAGAACTTCAATCCGGACGCGCTGATGGTGGGCAGCACACACGGTGGAATCCACGGTTCGGTTGGTTACATAATTTCATTCGCTTTTTTTCTGCAGTTTGCACCGTTCGTGCTAACACCGTCGTCCTTTCCGCGCAAGGAATTCCTGAAAGCGGTTGAACTGCAGCCGGTGCTCAACGAGCTGATACATGCCGTCGCACATGACGCGCAGTTTTTGCAGAGTACGCTCGCGTCAACCGAGAAGGTGGACGAGTTTACACGCTCGCTGATCACGATCTACCGCACGGTGCTTGCGGAGGGTATAGCGCAGGTAAGCGATTAAGGGATATGGAACCGGTGCCAGGCCTGCTGCTGTTGCGAAATAGAATCGAACATTGATCCGTTGATTTGGTTCTCGTAATTGATTGTCGGAATCTAGAAGTTCCCGTGTTAAGGTGGTATGGTATGGAAATACCTACGATCTTACACATGCTAGTAGCATAAATGGGAGTAGTATTTATGCTTTTCGAAATCGTCCCCACGTAAGATGGTTTTGTTGTATCTTTTTTAAACTTGTTGTCGTCGATAGGTAGACGGTTAACCCGTTAAGATTCATTAGAATTCATACGCTGAAGTAGTTTTTGTTTATGACAACTACTGTCGTATAGAAGTCAAGATGTCGCGCTGGAAGATGGCTTTGTTGTATATTTGTTGTCTTTTTCGGGATTTAGACTCCGTCAGAGTTCAATTTTATTTATACGTGAAAGCAGTTTTTTATGACAACTACTGTCGTATATTAGTGCCTCAATACAATGATTTAGCTTTGCGGAAAACTAGATCGTTTGCTGAAATAGAATCGGTCACTAATATTCTCAAGCTACCAGCTTACATTTCTTCTTTCGAAAACTGGTAACATCAGGCATACGCGTACACGTCAAATCGTTCTATTAGCTTATTATCCTATATTTAGTTCCTACGGTCATTGTAAAAACTGTCGGTTGGGATTGTTTTTAGGGATGTAGTCTTTCGAGTAAACCTTCTTCAGTAATTTATAGCCTATGCTCTCCGTACTAATACTT